>VZUI01039018.1:0-118226 GCA_013401135.1 Cettia cetti
TTTATTTTATTTTATTTTATTTTATTTTATTTTATTTTATTTTATTTTATTTTATTTTATTTTATTTTATTTTAATCAAATCATAAATGAACCCACTTAGAGGTATCATTTCTGGCAGGAAATGATGAGGCTAAAAGAATCAGAAGCCTTGTGCCTCACTTATGTTTTCAGAGCTGAGAGCCCTATGAACCTTGATTGAATAACAGGCAGCAAGTTGAAGCTCTCAGAGTGTGAGATTTGGTAGACTTCTTTTTTTTTAAGGGAATTATACTTGCTAGCTTGAAACTTACAAGATCTCCAATGCCATTATCATAGAGCTTTCACAGAAGTTTCTAAAAACTGAGATGTTGACACATTTCCATGAATTACATTTCTGATGGAAATAATTTTACCATAAGAATTTTGGTCCGTTTTAATTGTACCTGCTTCCAAATTTCTACTAAAATCCAGAAAGATTTCATTTACTTAGTTTACAGGGCTATAGCTTCCATCTAGAAGCTTCAGTGTAGATGGTTTGCAGAAGGAAGTCCTCTTTGTCCTGAGTGCTGATCTTAACTGCCATAAGAAATACAGCTCTGATACCAAGTTTTGGAACTCTTGGTCATAAGGTTGTGCATTTTTGCGTAACGAAGTGCCACAGGGCAGGATGACAGCATGTGTGTGAGGGGCAAGGCAAGTGATGAAGATCTCCTCATTTTCACAGCTGGAGCCTTGGACTGACGTTGGAACAAGTGACTTGGCGTGTCAGAAATAATTCTGCCCTTTTAAATTGCAGAAACAACCTCCATAAATTGCATATTCACACTTTTTCTATAGAATGGCCTATAACAAAAATTTTTGCTGATTCTACTAGATAAATGCCTGTTGAGCTTGGAATTGATCTCTGGAAGCCATTGTAAAAAAAATTCCTGCAGTGTCACCCAGTTTCACCTACTTCTGCAACACCTAAATAGCTTGCTAAAATTTAAACAGATGTGATATTTACGTGGTGAGGTTATCAGCCTAGCTCAATAGGTGAAGAAACTACCTGAGCCATAAGTCAGTCTCTAATACACTTTGGTCTTTCTGAAATTATTCTGATTTGCATAAAGTAATACAAAGCTATTTAGAGCACACCGAGTTGTAGCTGCACTAGTGAAGCTTCTGGGAGACAGAGGAGAAAAAAAAAAACCTCCAAAAAGCCTGAAACTGTTTACAACAGGTTTTGGCATGCTCTGGAAGTGTCTGGCTCTGGAAGAATGCTGTATTTTGGCTCTGTCCTTTCTGTCCTCTTCCAATAACTAAGTCAGAAGATGACCTAGGTCTGACTTGTTTCCTCTTGGCAGTTTTTCTGCTCTAAGCACAATGGAAAGTGGCTGCTTACTGTGCATTTCACCTGTAATGAAGAAATTAGCATACATTTTTATTTGTTTCTGAAGTCAGGTGATAGGAAAGCAAAAAATATTGTGGAAGCTGTTAATCCCAGCTATTGTTCTAAGTTATTGAATGAAAAGCTTCAAAGCATAGTAGTTATTGTTCTTGCTTTCAATCTTAAGACTGAAAAAGAGGAAGAATTCAGATTAGGGATAAAAGCTCCTAACTCATCTGCAGGAGGCATCCTAGGCTGATAAAAATTCTGCTTTTGAGATGTCAAAGCAAAAGAAAGGCTTTTCCAATAGCAGCATAATGTTCTTGGTTAAACCAAGCTGAAATAAATCCATTACTTAATGTAGCAGAATTGGAATAAAGTGTGACTGGAGTTCTTATTGTATAAAAAATTGCCTCAAATTAAAGAACAGTGGGTACAGATACACTTGGATCTGCTCCATCAAATAACTTATTTTTCCTCTACCAACTAAAATGAGGAGGATGCTAATTCTGTTGAGTAAAATTAAAATACACTATGTGTCTGTGATGACTAAATGATTTTTTCTTGAATGAGTTCTGTTTAATCTGGCAGAGCTAAGACTTCTTCTGCTGTGTTTATAATGTCTGGCACCCCAATAGTTGATTTTTCCAGATCTCTTTACCTATACAGATCAATGAGGATGTTTATTGGGCAGAAGAATTGCAATTCTCAGGAGTTTGAGCAAAGAAGAAAATATGAGCGTATGCCTGTATGTGAGGTACTTTGGTTCCATAAGCATATTATGGATATAACATCAAGTAAAAATACATGATGTGGGAGGGAATCTATCAGTGAAAGATATCTATAAATTGACATATCAGGCAAATGTTTTCATCAGAGAGCTATTTCAATGGATTTGAAATATCTAGGAGGGATTTTTTGGGTGGATTCAGGGAGACCTTTCTAAGTTTGTGCTCAAGCTATGAAGTCCATAATGAATTAAAGCCAAAGCTGCCCTACTGTTAAAGTGGATTGAAAAATGAGGAAATTGTATTTACCTAAATGCAATGTGATATAGTGTTCTTCCTTGTTTTTTATTACATGATAATGTCTGTGTTTGTATATCTTTTCTCCCATTTTCTTGAAGTGCTATGAACATAATGAAAACAGACCAGCCTCCTTAGGGACATGGGGGAAAAAACCAGACAGGGAATAAAATCAAAGGGTAGTAATAGAACAATATAAGAATTACTTTTTTTTAACTAATGCATAGTCACTGCGTCATGAAAATCAGAGCCTTAGGACTCTCGGCATCATAAATAGTTTTTTCAGTTATGCAAGCTAAGACAACAACTCAAGCTTGAAGCTCTTCAGTGAATAAGGGAAATGCTCATTGAGGGAGCAGAAAATTCCCTATGCATATACATATATTTGCATATGATATTTCCAGTTAGTAGTCAGTCTATGAAGGGCTATTTGTCTTTGAAAACTCTGCTAATGTGAAATCCAAAGGCCAAACGGAGTAATAATCTGATCCCATGTAGTGGTCCTGGTATAGCTGTCATATATCTATCTGCTTTTCTGAACGATATCTTGCAAGAATCTGCTAAATGAGAGGACTTACCACTCCATATCTGACTTTGGAACCTCCTGGTTTTGACACAGCAACAGAAGCATCCAGATCAAAGATTGTCCTGTTCTTTTCTCCTCACATCCCTTCCTGGTTCCCCCACTCAGGTTAGCAGTAATGCTAATATGTCCATGACAAGTGACAGAACACTGAGCTGCTCACAAGGAGGAATTCAAACTTAAAATGCCATCCTGCTCCAACACACACATTCTACTGCAAACCACTGCATTTTACATTGTAACTACATTAATCCTCTTATTGTTGGTGCAGAGGGTTTTGCCCCTCCTCCATCCTCCTGACTTGCAGTGGCTCTGGCCCAAATATGGGTGTCACATATGACTGAGTGGTGTGACAGTTCTGGTAGTTAAACTGGCAGAGAATGCCATTAGGATAATTTAGCTATATCATGAAACTCCACTCTGCAGGGCCATTTGGTGTTTCTTCCTCAAATCCCTCATCTAATTGTCAAATTAAGATGTATAAAATGGTGTAAGGTACACATCAATAGTTTAGGGCCTTTATACTTGCTAAGAGATGCTTAGCGAGTTCTGGGAAGTGTAGGGGAGAAAAAAAGATACTAAAAAAGGGTAGGGGGAACGAAGAAGGAATAATTTAAAATAATTTTAACCCACTCATCTAGTCTAACAGTCTGTGCCTTACATCAGCTTAGAAATCTTTGCCTTCAATTCCCAGTATACAATATCACTATATTACTTAAATACCTTCAATTTTGTTCTGCGTGTGCCTTATCAGTTTTGAGAAATGACGAAAGCTCCATTATAACTCCCCCTATAACAGGCTGTTGTTCCTCTTCTTATGTTCCAGAAAAGCCATTTCAACCTGTTTAGCTACATCTTATTGTGATCTCATTATGAAAGGTATTCCTGGTATTCTTTATAATTTTTGTTATATTTTCCTTCATTTTAGCTCAGATTCTCCTGTTATTAACCATAATTTTTCTTGCACCATCTGCTTGGTGCTTTGTCCTTTCTACAATATGCATTGCCTCATCATTACTGAATTTTAATCTGAGTAATTTTACTTTTCCTCAAGTTGCTCCTCAGTTAAGCTCCAAAAAGTCAGAACATCTTCTAGAGTTTAGATCCTTAATCACATTCAAGCAATGTAAAAGAAAAAGTAATTGATTTAAAAGCTTCCCATGACAGTATTTGTACTCAGTAGTAAAATATTTCAGTCACTAATGAGATGCACTTAATAAAGAGGCTTTATTATAGAGATAACGGAAATTTAATTTATTGTAGCTATTTGGGGGTTTTTTGCAGTGGGATATTTGTGACTGGCAGTCCCACTGTCCTTTTGAAATTGTCATTAAAGTGGATGGCCTATGCACACCGTTGGTACATTCAGATTACTTCCTCTCTTCAGAACTATGACACTCCCTTGAGAAGCACCACAAACATTTGAGATATAATTTGGAAGGAGAAGTCTACTGAGAACAGCATTAAGTTACACCTTAAAGCTACTTATTTCTCATTACCCATAAGACTTGGTTTGTATGGTCTCCCAGAGCCTCTGCTATCTTTGTCTATCAGTAGACAAGCTTAACACAGTTTATAAGAAAAAAAAAAAAATCTAATCTCATGTATGTTTTCCAGACTTAGAACCTGTGTTGACATCTGCACTGTTTGTAAACCAGCAAACACAGGGGCCTTACAACAATGTGTGCTGATTGTCATACTGCAAATTCTTCCTCTTGCAGCCTGGAATACTGCACTTAATTCATCCTAATGCTGCATAGCTCATCTGGCATTTCTTATACGTAGGTGGAACTTGGAAGATGTTACATAGCACTAATCAGTTCTGAATCTGTCTGAAGGTTGTGAAAATCAGAGCTTTGAGCTAAGAATCAGACATACAAACACAGAGCAACAAAACCTCAGTAGTAGTTAACTAGCAATGTTGCATAAAGACAAATTACAGGGACCCACTTCAAAAGTCCTGGAAATTGGGAAAATATAAAGAAGAAATGCTTATAATACTTACTTTTAACAGAAAAGACTGATTCTCTTCGTAGAAGAAATGACTCTATCTGCAGCAGTTAATATTTTCCTGTTACCCACTGTGCCAGCCAAATTCCCAGCAGTCCAGAATCAATGCATTGCATCTATTCAATACTATCACACCAAAAGCTGCAAAGGGTGAAAAGGATGATGTATTACCTAAGAAATTATGTGGGAAGAAAAAAACCGATGAACACAAAAAACTGAGTAGTTCTGAAAATCTTATAATGGCAACTAACTCACTTTAGTAAGGAAAAAAATCCAAAAACTTTCATACCAGTTGATGAAAATAGGCAGTAAAGCGTTTGGTCTGGCCAAGCATGTTATTGGATACTGTCTGCATTATCTTTCTTTACCTTGAACTTTTCATAGTCTGAACCATGAATTTTCCTTTATAATTCTGTGTTTTCATAGTAGTAACAGAGCTGCTGCAGCTATGATAAAAGGGCTACTGTGTCTAAAGCTTTGTTTTTTCTTTTCCATTTAAGTTTGCCTTGCAAAAGATAAATAGACCAGACTAGAATAGAGTACTTAAGTTGGAAGGGACCTACAGTGAAATTTAGTCTACGTGCATGAGTGATTTTGGGCTCAGCAGAAGTTGAAGCAAGTTGTTAAGTGCTTCAGTGGTACCTCTTATGTTCCTAAAGGAGGAGATAGTGTTAAATTATCTGTATTCTACAAAACCCTTTACTTCTGTTGCTGTTTTGAAAAGTGCCAATTAGAACCATCCGTACAAAATGGGGGCAGGGATTTGTATTCAGGGACAGTTGGCCTATGATTGTGTTCAGCAGAAGCAAATTTATTTCAGAGAGTTTCTGTAATATTGATAATTTTCATTTAAATTTTATCATTCTACTAACTGTGTGGTACATTTAGCTTCTAGAAATTATGATGAAATATCTGTGAAAAAAACATCATCTGATCATTATTGACCCAACTCATCACTGGAGGTAACACTGGCCAAAACCCCTGCTGGCTGGCATATTTCTGTGGGTGAACTTTGCAAGGGTAGTGGCTGGTTGCAGAAGGAGAAGGGGGCTTGAACTCACCATTTCCCTCCCATGCATTGAAGAGTGCTCTAATGGACAAAGATTCTCCTTCAGACTTCTTGACTCCTCTGTACCCAGTCTCATCTGCCTTGCCTCCCAGTTTTGTTACCTGTCCTGGCAGATTCTGGAATTCTACCTGTATCCGTCCTTTTGGTCAGAAAATTTACCTACTCATGTTCCTGGGTTGTCTGCATCCCCTCCTGAGTTTCTCCACTGCCTTTTCCCAGTTTCTTTTCTTTGGCATGATCTGCAGAATTTGCTTTTTCTTCCTGTAGACTCTGCTCTTCGTCTAGATAATTGTCTCATTCAGGCCTGGTCTTGCACACGGGGGTCTTATTTAGTATAACCCCCCTGCAGCACTGATTCACATTTCCCATTGATCTTGTATAGGAGGTCTCAGTTACCTTTCGAGACAAACTTGCCCTGAAATGAGCAAAATCCTTTCCTCTAAATCTTTCAGCCTTTTTCAGCCAGCAACCAGAGCCAGGACTTTGGCATAGTCCAAGTCACAATTCCTTCAGTCTACATCTCCTCCCCACATTTGTTTGTAACATTGGATGCTTTCCTATCCAGTTCTTGGGAAGCTTCTGGGCTCTGAAAGTGGTGGAAAGAGGAATGTTCTTAGTTCAGATGGTTGAAATTGCAGGAAAACTCCACTTGACCTAATGTAGAACATCCCACTTAAGGAATAAATACTTACAGGTTTCTTTTCTTCTATGAAGAAGAAAGAATGTTATTTCTAAATGGTGAGCTTCTACCATATCAACTTTTAAAGTCCATACACAGCTAAGCTTTGACTTCCTGCAAGAAGGAGGCTCAGCACTCGACACAGGGAGCCCAGCACCAACTAACTTGCAATTGCAAAAGTGGTGTTAGCAGGAGTAAAGCAGTCTCTCTGAGTAGATTGTGTGGTTGATGTTTTGTTTAAACAGTTCATTTTTAAGCCAGCAGAGGTAAACCTTAGCAAACTGGTGAGCAGTGAAAAGCAATATCCATAAAAGGAGACGTTAAGAAATTTCAGTTGCTATATTTTTCATACAGGCAGTATTTTGTAGCTAGCCAGTTACTCAGTTGTAATTTTCCAAGCCTTTGCTTCTTTATTGTTCCATTCCAGACAGAAAGTCCTAGAAGCTGGACACTGCAGCCCCAACCAGAGGAAAGTGGTGTGAGAGTACCTAGTAGTGGTTATTGCACATTGCCTTCAGAATCTGTAATACTCAAGAGGGGACTGTATCCTGGGCTGGATAAGTTATATGTGAGTGGGGTGCACACAGAGCTTGTGCAGGGTGTTAGTTACCTTACCTTTGACAGAGTCGTCTGAGGGAGTTTGCTTTCCCTAAGCATTCTTTGTTTATTTCAGAGGTGGAGGAACAAAAAGGTAGTCATGCTGAGCATAGGCTGTTCACAAGTGAGTGCACAAATTACACCAGTTCAATACTTTTTGTTCCTGTCTTTTTTTAGCATTTGAGGTTCATCCTGACCTACACTGTGTAATCTTCTGCACTGTGCCATCCCACATCATAGCATAACCCTGGCTTGCAGAAGGAGTTGATTTTAGTTACAGGCAGCAAGCTTCATAAACCTAGGTGTATACAAAGCCACAGAGCACAGATGATGAGGGACATGAACCAGCTATTTGCAACTCAAGATGCACGCATGCTGATATTTTTTCTTTTTTCTCCTAAGGTTTTGTCCGTAGTCTTTCTTACTTTGCTACGGCTCATACAGTAATTTGTAGGCTCTGTTGAGGAGATCAGAATCTTCTGTTTCTCAGCAAAATTTGATTTCCCATCTGCTTCTGACAGATTTCTCTATTCAGCAGACTCTGAGAAAGTCTTGTCATTCTTGACACATAGGAAGTTATGAGCATAACTTGTGCCCTTTTAATGTTCATGGGTTTTAGCTGAATAAATCACTGACATTAAAGTCTTAACCCTTTTTAGTCTTAAAATCGACATTTTCAGAGCTTAATCTCTTCTGTCTGGCTAATGTTTCTCTTGTTCTGCCAGGCGTATGCAATGTCACTCATTTCAAAAGTGTTTGCACTGTGCCTTGGAAGCTGTAACATCTGTAAATTGAAGTAATTACAGACTTATTCAGGGGCTGTCATGCTCCCTTTGCATCTTTCATCACTGTTACCAATGGCACAAGGAAGCCAAGTCGATAGTGTTCTTTAGTTAGGTTTTGCTTGTTTCTTTCCAGATCAGAGAGAGGCACTCTTAATATTGTCCTGGAGGCCAAGGTGATAAAGTAGCTGGTTGTCCAGCTAATACATTACCTCTGAGTATCACTCTGTGTCATGCTCCCTTCCCTCCCCCCTCAGGAGTTATCACTGTTAAGATTCTCTCTAATCAGTTCCTCTGACTGGACTTGCTGCTTCAGTTCCCCATCACTCTTAATTATTTTAAACTGAAGAAGAGCCTCCAGGATTACTGGATAAAGCTTTTTATTTTGTTTTATTCAATTTCTTTTTTACTATTTTATATTCCAAATTCATATCCTTTTTCCCCCTAAATCTTTCTCCATAATGATAGATGGTAATTGCTGTAAGACTTATTCTGCTAAATAAATTATGTTCATTCAAAATAATTAATCTAAATGAGTTAAGAGTCAGCCACATTAAATGAACAAGTTTCTTTCCTATTGATTCTTGACAGAGTTGTCTATGAATATGATGCAGCATGATAAGAATTAACCAATGATTTTGCTGGGTAAGGAAGTGGACTGTGTGAGTGAGCAGCATTTAGATCTCTATATATTGTTAGCAGAGCCTACTTATGGAGGGCTCACTCTCTTACTCTTGGGTAATCATCATCATCATCACCACTTTAAGGCTGAAATTGTCTTATGCTTCTGTGACTACTAAGTTCAGTAAAATTAAAAAGCCTGTCGTTCTGGAGCAACACCAGTGGGAGAGCTTAGCAAGAAGTAAAGATTTTTTTCCCCACTTCTTTCTTAAGAATATGGGCTGGCTGTCCACTTTTCTGTCTGCTGGCTTAGTGTCATCTTGTAATAGGAAAGAAGATCATTCAGAAGTTAAGTCAGTCTGGGGTTATGACAATCTGCATTTAGTTCCCTGTCATGACAGCTATCCAAAATTATTTTTAAAGTTTGTGATGCATATAGGATATTTGGTCTCTTACCAGTCAGTGAGACCTGTGCTCCTACAGTTGCCTTAAACAGAAACAGGCAATAAAAGAACTCATTACTCTTTAAGAACAGCACTGCATAATCTCTTAAACGTGAATAGCATCATTTCCAGAGGCATGTGGAAATGAAAACATTAAAGAATTTAAAGCACTTAGGTGGTAAAGTAGCTGGTGACACATCAGTTCTAAGAGAGAGGACTTAGTTTCTCAGAATGAGAAGGCAGGAGTTTATTTTTCCAAGAAAAAAACTTGTCTCATACTAGTGTTGTCTTGTTCTTTGGAGACTATAGTAAGTAATATAATAAGCAGCATACATATTTTAACTGTACCATCTTCTACCCATACACTTTAGTATTTAAGTCAATATAATATTTCTCTCTCTTTTTACCACTATCTTTCCCATTCTGCTGATACAATATGAAATGCTTTCTTGAAATCCATATAAAATTCTGAACACTCATATATTTTTACTATACAATCATTCTGGGTTGTATATTCCATACAGCCTAAACTCTTTTATTGGCAACATTTGATGCTTGGCTGATGTAAGGAGCTCCACACTGACAGTCAGATTTGTTGGCTATAGCACTGCTGAATTTATGTTTTTCCAAACTGTTCTGTCACTTTAGTTCTAAATTAATGGTTCTAAGTTCTGTTTTAGTAATTTTTGTGTCAAAAACTTGCATAAATTTCAAATCTAAATAAAATGAAACCTCAAAAATGAATGTTTAAAGTAAGTTTTACAATTCTTGTTCCATTGCCCTTTGAGCATTGATTTGTTTGTTTAAATTTAATTTTAGAGAATCTTTTACTGAAACTACTTTTTCTTTCTTTGCACTTGTACTGAGTAGGTCATATTTTATAGATGTCATGTCTATGTTCTTTTCTCATCCAATACACTATTATGCTTCATTTTACTTCAGGAAGAAGCACCCCTGCACAGCAAGATTGCAGGAGAGAATGTAGCAAGTACACCACGTGTAGTCACAGCTCTGAGGAATTCATGATGCCCATGTAGGATTGGTGCTATATTAGCACAGGATGAGGTGAGTGCTGGTGCCTTTTCACAGGTTTTGATGCCTGCACAGTCCTAGGTACCTTGTCATTTGCTTCTGTGCTGGCTTTTTTTCACGCTTGGTTGTGAGCTTCTAGCAGAGCTTAACACTGTTCTGAAAAATGTTACTGCTTAGAGCAAGAGTTGCACACCTTTTTGAAAGCAGGGCTTTGCATCACTTTAATAGCTGCAAGAAAGAAAAAGAAACACATGGGTTACAGTTTAAGAGTTATTTGAAATACTGGGGTGGCAGTGAAAGTACCTGATAAATTACAAATTTTGTAACTGAGGGTTTGATCTCTAGTAGTTAAAATGAGGAAAAAAAGAAACTGCATCAGTTTGGCAATCCATTTTTGGGATATATGTGAAATTCTGTACCCAGAGAGGAACCTTGTTAATGCAAATGTTTCCAATCCATCTGATCATCAGATGGATTGATGGTCTCATCTTGGGCTTTGTTTCCTGTAGTACTTCATGTTGGTCTTGGTGTTGTCCTGAATAAGCTCCAGCTGGCTCATCTTTAGTACCCTTCCTAACCAGAATCATCTCCAGCAGGGAGTTTAGAGGCGCTGCACTGCACCAGAGCTTTATTGCACTGCACAAAGCAGTGCAGCCATGCCTTGTTTGCTTCCAAAAAGTCATCCTTACCTAGGGCTGTCAGAGAGCTCAGGAGTGGGAAAGGGAACAAGGAGGGAGGAAATCAAGATAAGGAACCATGGGCTTCCTGCTTCCGTGCTGGAGGCCTGCAGGGTGGGTGGAAACAATGCCAGGAGTGATCTCAACCTGTGGAATTTCCTGTTCTGAGATGAACTGTTGTTTAGAATTGAGGCAAGGGTCTTGCAGGACACTACAACCTAGCTGGAAAACAGATACTTCCTTAGGGTTGGCTCTAAGCTAAACACTTTCTAGGACTTCTAAGCACAATGCTGTATCCACAAATCTCTCTCAGGACTTCTTGGACAACATTTAACAAGACATTTCACGTGCTCTTATATTGCTACGGTCTTATAGAGAACTGTCATACCATTTACTGGAGAATGTTCATAAGTCATAATCAGAAATTTGATCAATATTGCAACATAGCTACAGTACTTTGTTGAAAAAAACAGGTTCATTAAAATTTCTATAAGTGCCATGTCATTAATTTTTGGAAGCCTCTTGAATTCCAAGGGAACCTTTTGCTTTCCTACCTATTATTCCTTTCAGGCTTTTATAAAAGAAAAGTTTCTGTTTAGCTAGGTGTTGGTGGTGCTCTAGTCTCTGCCTCTTTATGAGGCCTGGAATATCAGCAACACTCTTCCAAGTTCTGTGGACCAGATACAAAGTACATTTCTCAGTCAGTGAAAGTATTTCCTTTTATTTAAATAAATGTTGTCTCAGGTCCTGTAATAGTGGCAGGCTTTTTCTGTCATAACAGTCATGACAATGCTTTTAAAAAGTCAATCTTTTTCTTTCTTGGTAAATGGACCATATGCCAGCATCATAATCAGTTCATAAAACACTGTGTATATATATGTTCAAAGGGCACTGAATTTCTCTGCTCATGGAGAGCTATCAGATGTAGGAGGTTGTTTCTGCTGAGCCATTTAGGCACATGTTTACTGTTGGTATTGATATCTCTTCTTTCTGATAAGTACACTAACATAGTTTTTTTCTCCAATGTTCTCCAATGTGCTTTTTTAAAATTATTTCTGCCTTGGGCTCCAAAAGAGCCTATCCCTATCTAAGCTTACATATATGATGTTGTGTCTGTGAATAATATATAAAGAATTGGCTATCATCTTCATAATTTTTCCGGTATTTCTGCTGAACTCAATTGTTTAGTCACTTCCAATATCATATTTAATTTGTTCAAAAGGAAAATGCAGCAAAATGGTACTGTAAAATCTCTGAGTGTGAAGCTGAAGGCATGGAGTTTTTCTTTGTTCTCATGATTTTTACCCTGAAAATGAACTCATCTGTTATTCTCTGAGCTTGCTTCTAGAGTCTGTGCAAAATATTCTAATGTCAGTCCACCTGGTGGGTGCAACCTTATTCTCTTACAACTGCATGGTTTAAGTACAGCATTTCTTCTGTAGTGTCCATCGTGTTCACTGCAAGAGCCATGGAAGTAATAATGTAACAGTACAACTGGACCTCACAAGTCTCAGTCAGCTTAATTGCCCGTGGATGCAAAGTTTGATGACACCCTCTTAACCACAGGAAAGGGAGGACTGAAATTGCCAGCTATATTGAAATAAATTAATAAGACCACCTAATGCATGATATAGAAGGCAGTCTGACTTGGCAAGGATGGAAAGCTCCTCAACTATTTCTTGGGTCCAAACTTTGGACAGCTTGACACATTTTTGCCTTTTAATAGAATTGGATTAAAAATACAAATTTGAGCCAGTGTGATGCTAAAATATGATGGGTAAGGAAGTGTGCAACTTATATCTATCTGGATTTACCTTTTCGTACTGTAACACGTGCTCATGGTTAATTAAATTACTGTGTTCCATGTTGGTGATGTACTCTGCCTCAGCTAATTCACCTTAACAAACCTTAGATGGGTTGTTCACCCCAAACATTTTAGACCATCTGTGGGAAAGATGAGGGGTATTTTTTGGAATGTGTAGTAAATAGGTACTGGAGATGGATGCTAGGTATACATCAGAAGCATGCATTTTAGTGGACAATAAAAGAAAATAAGTAGGCAGAATATAGGAGACAGTGGCCTTCTGACACCAAGTAGCCCCTTAGCATGTTGTCCCCCATGCAGCTGGTTACAGGGAACAGCTCTTGCAAGCAACAGTTTTTTTCCTCCAGCAAGAGTTTTCCAGCCAGTGTTGCAGTGTTGTTTCTCTCTGGGAAAGTGGCTGTTCATGTGCATGAGACTTGGATGGAGGCTTATTGTCCTTTGAGTATGACAAAGAAGAAAAGCAGATAGTAAAAAAAAATTAAATATTTAAAGTTAGAAACCAAATAGGAAAGTCTACCAAAAAAAAAAAAAAAAAAAAAAAAGGAATGCAAAAATAAGAGCAATAGATGTTATTTGGGTTTTTTACAGAGTTGAGCAATCCCTAGACATAAACTCTTTTCATTATGTGTCAAGGGCCCATTTTGATGCTAAAGCATATCTGATTCTGTGTGGGTTTTTAGGTCACTTTGCTGGAAAATACTAAGGACAAGCTCAGTTTTGGGGTGGTTTACTGATACTGGGAGCATGAAGCATGTTTGTTTGCAGGCAGTGTCACGCATCCTGTCTTCCTGAACACTAAAAGTGGCCTGACCTAATGGTAAATGAAATTCATTCCCTAGCAGCTGGCATATACCACTGAGATCATTGCAAATTTGTCACATTTTGTGGAAATGTCTGCCACTGAAATACATCATAGGACAGCTTGCCTTATCCTGGTTATATTATAAACAAAAGCTGTTAGAAGTTTTTCAAAACTTTATTTCCAGAGAAAGATAGAAATTTAAAAAAAAATCCATGGTTCAAAAGTCCCCCACCCTTTTTTATGAATACATGGAAATAAGAATGGATATGAATACAAAATTAGCCTCTGAATACAGTTTCAAGAAAGGTATTTTGCTGGTCTGTTCCTTACATTTGGCTCTCTAATTTAGCCTCAAAAGCTGATATCTGGGGGAGAAGTTCTGTGTGTAGCACTCTAATCAAGGAAAGATTTAAACTGGGATTAGGTTGAAATCATATTTGCTGCTGTTACCAAAGGTTTGTAGAAAAGGTTTAGATGAGAATGCATAAGCAGTTACAGTGGTCCTAGACAGGGTTTCACATTAGAGTTTATTGCTCAGAAGTATCATCCTTGTTTTGCACCAAGTGTTATTCATAAGTACTCAGCTTCAGTGTGTTCCTGTAAAAGAAGGAAAAAGTCATCTGAAAAGGAACAGGCTCTGTCTCAGCACACACTGACAGAGACAATGTGATATCCCCTTTAATGTTCTAAAGGTCAAATTCTTCCTACATCCCTTCATTTCTCTTCACTTATAGCTTTTCCTCAAATGTTAATACATGATCATTGCACACCTGTTGCCTCTACCTGATCAGAGGTGTAGGCATCACATGTAATTACAGCTACAATTAACATATCAGGGTTCTGCAATAACTCTGTAAGTGCCATGCGCTGCAGTAGCATAAGAATTTCTCACTTCAAGTCTGCAGAAGGAATTCAGCTCCTCTCTTTGCCTACTGCCACCTCTATACCCACCATGTATGCTTTGCTTTCAGGTTTTGGGGCTCTGAATCTCTTTTAGAGGCCTCCAGGAGTGGCCCTGAGAAAGCTCTGAGCTCACTGTCTTCAATGATCTGGTACAAAAAGTACTGTGTACTTGCACCCTACAGCTGATAAACAGAGAGAACCAAAACTAGCTGGAAGATGCTCTAAATTAAGTTGCTCTCTTATGTTCACACAAAAATAGTGCCACACTTATATGTCTTTTGTCAACACTCAGCATGGGTCAATGCTGGCTATCAGGATCTGTGCTCTCTAAATTTGGCCCATTAAACATGAAATATATGACCACTCTAAAGCATGAATGAATGTTTGGATGAGAGTTTTCCACTGACAGCTTTTACAAAAATAGATTTTTTTTTCCCCCCCTTTAATTGGACCAGAATAGCAACGGTGGTTGACACATTTTGCTCTCAATTGAGAGAGATTTTTAATGCATCTTGGACCAGTGTGGTGCAAAAGTTTGATAGTTTCTTTCTACTGAATGCACAGAGGAGCAAGAAAACTGCTTTTTATCTACTGTGTTTATTTTTTCAAGCTTTGGAGCTGAGCATTTCACTTCAACGTTTTCTCATATAATACTTTATGATTTCTCTGATTTCTATTTTGTTAAGTGCTGGGATTTCCTTGATATAATAAACACAATTTTGCAATCCCAATACCCAGAAAGTTGCTAATTAATGATAATGAACTGGTCCTAGACAAAGGGAAAAAATCTTGATCTGTAACATCTTCTGAAAGAGTGACATATTATGGGATTCTTGGAGCATGGCAGATGGTTCTTATTGTGAGTACTGAGAATATTCAGGTAGTGAGTCCACTATGTTTTCATCTGGCTTAGACTTTTTCCTATCAAGAAGTACCATATACTTCAGGCAAGGCTTATCAAAGAAATCATGGCTTGACAAAAGCTTTTCTGCAGAATGTCAAGGAAGGTCTTGTAAACTCTTCCTGAACTAAACTTTCTACACTCTTTATGAACAGTCTCTCAAATTTTATCCATTTATTCTCTGCATTTGTGCATGCTCTCACTCTTCTTTTTGATAATTACTTTCTGATGTAACATTCTTAAAATATCCTTTTATTTGAAGTACCCCAGGTGAAGACTGGTTTCAGAAGTTTTTATTTATAAATCTTGTATTTGGCCAAATTTTCTTTTGGATTTGAGTTTTCTTCTTTTCACTATCTATTTCCAGACCAGTGTTTTTTGTTTGTTTGTTTGTTTTTTTCAAATGGTAGCAGTTTTTTGCATAAGCTGTTACTCTGCCTTAAGATTAAATTTCTTCAAAGTGTTTAAATGTTGGACCAAAGTCCCTGTTGGCTTCAAAAAGGGCAGATCTGGACTTTGATATTCAAGGGATTATAGGATTATGTGGTTTTGTCATATTTATTTATTGACTAAGTAACAGTGATAGTGACATTTCCTTCCAAAAGACTCTCAATCTCTAATCATGTATCTTAAAAAATGTGGTCATCAATTTCCTATCGCAAGATCCAACCTCCTTATCTACACACTGCTGACGTCCAATTACCAAGTCCTCTTCTTGTGTTAGATCACCAGCCTACAAGATCACAGGTTTAAAATGTGAATGTTGGCAGAAAATGCACAGACAACTATGAGGCAGAGTTACTGAGCTTCAGTAGGCATCTAGGTGATTCCTTACAGGTTTTTCAGAAAAGCTCTTTCTAAGGCTCTAAAACTCTTCATGATAAGACAGTGCTGAGGCCAAACCCAGAAACACAATACACGAAAAAACCCCAAGATCTCTTTCAGAACCCCTACCATTTCAATTTGTACTGAGTAGCATGACTTAATGGTTTTTATATATTTAAAATATATTTAAACTCAACTATTTTTGTGGCATTTTAGTAAAACTGTTAGCAATTTGATTATGAAAAAAGGAAAAAAAATTAAAATACAAATGAAAATTAAAGTACTTAGTAAGTCATTAGAGGAAAAAAATTGAGTCTTTGCAATGCAGATTGTGCTCTACAGATTCTTAGTTGTCATCCCAAATTAATACTAGTGGTTTAAAAATAGTCTATTATTAAATATTTCTGGAGTTACAAATTGAAATAATATATTTCTTTAAAACAGAGACAAATCTTAGAAGAAAAAAAAATCTGAAATAATTTTTTTTCATTTTGTAAAAATACCAGTTGACCCTATTCAGTGAAAAACTAGTTGTGATATGAAAGAAATTTGTCCTATGCCGCTCTGCCTGGGTATTTTTGAAACTTTTTTCCAAAACGAAAGATTTTCTACTCAAATCTGCAGGGTACCAGTACAGAATATTTGGCTTCACTTCAACTCATTCTTAGAAATCTGTAGCTTAAATTTTGTATGTTTGCATTAACACATCTACCACCACATATCCACAGGCAAGAAATTATTAGCCTGCTGCCATCAGACCAGCAGCATGAAAGCAGGAAAGCCATGGGATTGAAGGCAGAGCTAGTCCCCATCTGGGTCCTGCAAGTGGAAGCTTGAGGTTGAAGTGATATTCCTGGTCTCGAATAATGATACAAAAGAAAGAGTTAATATAAAGACAGAATCAAGAAAGGTATCCTTTCACATGACTTCTTGCACTTTCAGCTTCATCACTAGAAATAAAATCTCTTAGTTTTTTTCTGATTGCTTTTAACTATCAGGTCACACTTTCCTCTAATATACTTTTAGCGTGAGTGTGTAATTGTAATTGATCTGTTTTTGGGGTGGATTGCCATAAGGGAGTATTAACTAAGAGTAAAATTGACTGACTTGTATTCCAGATGTCATGGCATCACTATGAAAATATAACAGCAAGGCTGCTTTTCTCTAAATTTCAATTCAGTAGCCCTCAAAGACAAAATATTGAACCATCAGTTGTGGGCATCTGCTTCACTATCACCCAATAAATGAATTTACAATAGTGAGATGTCCTTGATCTGTCACAATGCAACACTGATGTTACTCATTTCAGGTGGATCTTTTTAGAAACCACTGTGGGGCCTGTGGGGCCAAATTGGGGAAAGAGATATATAGATACTTCCTCTTTTTTTCTAATCAAAATACTGAATTTCTCATCTCAGGGAAAGTAACAGCAAATTTTCTAAAGGGCAAAAGGCAAGAAATGTTTCTATTTGCATAATTTTATAATTTATTTAATACAAAAAATTTGGGCTGCATGGGTTACTACTCTTAAATTATTATATGATTTTCCTGTGTAGAAGACTGGGTTCTATCTGCTATCCTATGTACATGAGCAGGGATGTAGATGGAGAAGCAGTCTGAATCTAATGTTGGATGACTCATATCCTGCTTAAGTCAAATTTTAAACCTTTTTAATACCATTGGGCTGAGAAAGCAGTAAAATGCTGGGGGTGATGTTAGGGTGGTGGGGGTGATGGCAGAGGCAAAAGGATGAAGGGGTGACAGAACCAATGAAAAGCCATGAGCAAGCTCTCTGGAACATGGGAAACTTTCTGGAAGAGAGAAACTGTTCGGCCAAGGCTGAGGAGTTTGTGCAAAAAGATTGAGAGTTCTTTATGTAACTGTGTGTCACAAAACCTACCTCAGAGTTTAAAATCTAAGAGTTTACAAAAGTAGCATCTACTGTTTGGTTTAGGACTCTTATTTTTTTTTTTTTTTTTTTTCACCAGTATGGGGCAGGCTGGGTGAACTTGCTCTGCTTCTTAAAGCTCTTGAATGTTTTTTGATAGATGTAAGTAATATCTTTTATTGTCTGTGAACAAGAGAGTGAAAAGACAGGGGATATATAGGAACATAAATGAAATAAGACTTTTATGGAAACATCAACTCAAACCGTTTAGAAAGATTTGTTATTGCATTTAATTTCCTCCAGATGTTCTAGCAAAGGGAGAATTTGGATTAACCTAGGAAGGTCAATGGAAGAGCATATTCTCCTGATTTTCAGAATAGGGGAGAAAGGACTCCTATAGTGCTCATCTGACAGCTTTACAATTATCAGAACAGTAATTTATTTTGCCTACAGCGCAGAGAGAGGAAAATTTTTGGAAAAAGCTCCACCATGACAGCTATTAAAATTCTGTGATCTTTCCTGCTATTCAGAGTCCCTGAAAAACCAATGGGGAAAAGGGCCTCTACGTTAATATTGGATTAAGATTGTTTGCATTTAGTCTAGTTTTCATGTGACTAAATGTTGACACTGACTGAAAGAAAGGACAAAGAAAATAAGAAAATGCTATCACCAGAAATAACTTAAATTAGCATCCTGTTTGACAACATCAGTAAAGTCTGAAGTTTCTTATTACTCTTAATTGACTGTTTTGCAAAAGGTTTATCCTGTGTGTAAAAGTCATATTTGAAGACTGAGAAGTAATTGATCTGGATTTAATATAATGAATGTGGTAGGAAACCTAGATGGCTCACAGAAGTCATTTGAACTAATATGGTGTCAGTTTTGTAGCCTGGGGAACTAGAGACACAATCTGTGTAAAATGCTTATTTGAGTAGTGAAGACTGAATATATGGGGCTTTTCCCTATCTTGTGTTTCTTGTTACATCTGTATTTAATCTTTGCTAATGACTCTCCTGTTCCTGGCAAGGGCAAAAGCTGCTGACAAGATAGTGGGGCAAGTATCTGATGATGTACCTGCTTTTCTGCTCAGCCTTCACTGAGACAAGCTGAATTGTGAAAACCTATAGGCCCAGAAGGGTTAGAAGATAACAAAATTACATTGAATGTCTTCTCTAGAATCTTTCCATCTCTCCCAAGCCCACCACTCAGCTGCCTTTATAGAGGAAATTAAAAATAAATGCCATACAATAACACAGAGTTGAACTGTTGGAAAAATTAAGTTATTGTCAAATCTGTCATAGTGAGTGGCTTTTCCGTAGAAAGAAGATGATGGTGAAGGTTTAGATAATGTTTCACTATCTTCTCCTGTGCAGGGAAAGTACCAAAGTAGAGATGTGGGTGCTACTGGTGTGCTAGAGAAGCATTTCACCATGTTCCTTTGCTTCAAAGAAATAAGGTTGAAGACCAAAAGTTCTTTTCATCTATAGTAAAACTAGAATTTCCCAGATCTCAGTTTGGATGTCTGCTGTTTTCCTGCCTTGGTCAATTCCAGTAAAGAAGTTTACTTGAAGAAATATGCACTGATTAAAAAAGAAACTTACTTCCTTCTCTCATTCATTGGTCTCTATCTTCCACAATGGAAGTAAGAAATATTAGTCATTATTAAAAAAATGAAAAGGCAAGAAGTTTTCCCATGGTAGTTTAATGAAATTTTTATTTTCCCATTTATTTATTTGTGCTTTTGCTTCACATAGTTCTATATTGAAAATAAGTAAACCCTGAGATTTACTCATTTACTTTCCACTGCCTGTGGCTCTTCTTTCACATCTAATATCATGTTTTCTTGGCAATGTGTTGCTTTTTGCAGCCGTTTCCAGATGGGATGGGGACCATCTTTGAGTTTCATTTAGATGTAAATAGTGATGCATTTTCTTGTTATTTGATGAAAATCACACAATGTATTTGTGAAAAATCTCAGGTATATGTATGTTTTCAAAAATTACTGTGCAATTAGATAAGAAACCATCATAGTCTAACTGAAGACCACTCATGAATATAAAAAAAGCCAAAAACCAAAAAACTAAGTGAGACAAAAATGTATATGCTTCAATTGATTGGAATGGAATTTTTTCTAATTTGTTTAGACTTCAGGGTTATTAGATTGGTAGAGCCCAGGGAAGAGAGGGCAGAGTGTCAGTAGGGTTTGAGGGGGTTTCTGGAAGGCAAGTGCAGAGCCATCAGTCATCATCACATTTATCTGTATAAGCCTGACTGCAGTCACTACAACGCAAGGGAGTCAGATTTCTGTTCCAATGTGATCTGCTCCAAATATAATTTCAACACTTATAATTTCTTTTAATTTGCTTCTGTGTATGAAGGTGAATGTAAATGTTTTTCTAAATATTACTACAGAATCATTAATTGTTAGGGTTAGAAGGGACCTCTAGAGATTGTCCAAGCCCCCTGCCAAGGCAGGGTCACAGAACCATATCCAGGTGGGTTTTGAATGTCTTCAGAGGGGGAAGTCCACAACATCCCTGGGCAGCCTGTTCCAGTGCTCTGCTACCCTTGAAGTAAAGAAGTTCTTCCTCATGTTGAGCTGGAACTTCTTGTGCTTTAGCTTAGGTACACTACTCCTAGTCCTGTCACTGAGCACCAAGAGAGTCTGGCATCACCCTCTCTGCACCTTGTATTTATTGATGAGGTTCCCTCTCAGTCCTCTTTTCTCCAGACTAAACAGGCTCAGCTCCTGCAGTCTCTCCTCATAAGAGAAATGCTCCAGACCCCTCATCACCTTTGTGACTCCCCTGCTGCACCCTCACCAGTTAATCCTTGTTTTTCTTAGACTGTGGAGGTCAGAATTGAACATGATACCCCAGATGTGGCCTCACCAGGGCTCAGCCTGCTGACCACACTGTGCAGGTGTAGGACCTGCACTTGTCCTTCTTGAATCTCATTGTGTTTTTCTCTGTCCAATTCTCCAGCCTGTCAAGGTCCCACTGAATGGCAGCAGAGCCTTCAGGTGGATCAGCCAGTCCCCCCAGTTTTGGGTCATCAGCAAACTTGTTTAGGGTACTTCTTAATCCTTTATCCAGGTTGTGAACAAACAGGTTGAATAAGACTGGACCCAGTATTGATCCCTGGGGAATGCCCCTGACTGCATAAATCCAGATCCAACTGGATTCTGTTCCACTCATCACAGCCCTCCGAGCTCTGCCATTCAGCCAGTTCTTGATCCACATTGCTTTCCGTTCATCCAATACACATTTTCTGAGTTTACTTATGAGGTTGCTATGGGAGGCAGCATCAAAAGCCTTGTTGAAGTCAGACAACATCCACTGCTCTTCCCCCATTATCTCATCCTGCCATGCCAACATAGAAGGCTATCAGATTAGTCAAGCATGACTTCCCCTTGGTGAATTCATGCTGACTATTCCTGATGACCTTCTATTCTTCTATGCGCTTGGTGATTACCTCCATAATGATCTGTTCCATCACCTTTCCAGACTGAAGGTGAGGCTGACTGACTGGTAGTTTCTCCTTCTATTCCCAGGTCCAGAAGTGATCAAACCATCAAAATGGGCTAAAATAGGAGTGTCTCTACCATGTACATCCAGTAAATGGCGGGAATAGATACTTAGGATTATCTAACTCTGATCTGTGCAATGAAACCAAGGCTTGCTTGCACACCAGAGAATGTTTTATTCCCCCTGAAACATAAGTTCTGTGTAATCCATCTCCTGATTCTGAGAGGGAAAAGAAATAATACAAGCCAACTGCAGATATTTTTTTCTCCTCCTGACTCAGTTTCTATGCCAGTGCCCAGTGGCTCTTCCAGTCAATCACGTCTTCTCCTCCAAGGATCTGAATTACCCTGAGTGAAAAGCTATCTTTGCCAGAAAGGTAATTAAAATCCTTGAAGAAAATTATCAGCTTTTTCCAGCCTTGCAAACTCAGTCTTTGTGTGGTAACCGTTCACTACCAAATCACATTGATGAAAACATTCCCCTGTGGAATCCATTTATCTGCTGTGTGTGCCAATGGCCACTGTGTGATGACTTCAGCGGGTGTCACTGAGGCAGACTGATTAGGGAAGAGGTAGAAAGGGACAAGGAAACTGAAGAGGACTGAGAAAAAGGAGAGCAAAAGATAAACTCAAATCAAAACACAGAGTCTCCTGTGCTATGCAGAAACCACGTCAGGCACATGTGAAATGGAGAAAACACAGTGTGATAGAAAGCCTTGGGCTCAATGCTATTCTTCAACTCTTAAACTGCAGTTTTCTAGCAGGTGCCCTCCTGTTGTTTGTGATGATTTGTGATATGTGGTCAAGTGTAGCATTTGGTTTTCTTCAGAGATGTTATGCATTTTTGTGTGGTTTTAAGCATTACAGTTGGTCATCAAGGGGAAAATAATGACGCTTTTTGTTTGCTGCTTGTATTCTCAGGATAGGAGAACACGATGATAAGGTAACACAACAACTTTGTCTTTAGTTGATGTTTTCCCCCATTAATTTACTTTCTATTTTATTTTCCTAGTAATATCTTGGGTAGCAATAAGAGAACACCAGCCTCCCTTTTTCTTTCCACAGGTGTACACAGAACCACTTTTAATTAAGAGAATGTATATTGACATGCATAACATAATCAGGCCAGGGACTCGAGCTGAAATTTAATGCATCTCTTCTACACTTGTTTCAATTTATGACAGTTCAGATGCAGATGGGTAGTGAAAAGGTTTAATTTCAGTTTAGGTTGTTAGCACAACCCTTATAATGTAAGCATTAACTGAAAATGCTCTTTATTGGTGTGGAGCAATCATGCGTGTCCAGTTTTCATACATGGGGGTTGGTAGGTCAATTTTCTTAGCAGGTTCCAAGTATGCTAGTTACAGAAACATATCAGAAACATTTGATCAGATACAGTATAAAAGATTATGTTCCCAGAAATCCAGCACTAAAAAAAATAAAATAATAAAATAAAATGTGTTTTGGAATAGCAACTTTTGTGTAAAAGTAGATGACATTTTTAATTTTATGAGTTATGGAGATGTAGATGTGACATAATTTCTTGCTACTCTTCCCTGCAATCTTTTTTTTTTTTTTTTTTTTTTTTTTTTTTTTTTTTNCTCTTCCCTGCAATCTTTTTTTTTTTTTTTTTTTTTTTTTGTTATGTTGTCACACACATCCTTGTAAACTCAGGGTTTTGATTCTAATATTCATTTATCATGAAAATCTAAATACACCACATTGTTTTGACCTGAAAGCCCCATGGTAATGAGTTACACTGCTTTTTCACTGTGCGTGGCAGGCAACATTCCACATCTGCTGAATAATATTCTCTACATTTTCAGCCAAGCAGTATAGAGGGTTCTAAAATCTGTGAATTGTTCATTAAAGTGTTTTATCCTTTAAAGATCTTTATTGTTTTCCATCTTATGAACAAATGGATTTTTTTCTTGCATATTGAATCATGGGTATATGACACATTTTCTGTCACCCTTCTTTTCTCATGTTCACATCATGATTTGCAAGCATTTAGAACTTGAACAGAAACATGCAAGTAACTTTGCATTTTGTCTACAAAAGTAGTTTCATTTATTTATTTATTTATTTATTTATTCACTTGGTTTCAGGGGAGACAGACCATTAAGATACACATCTCATTTCCAATTTAGATACCTCATAAATTCTGCTTGGCTGATAAATTAATGGAAAGGTCTAGGTATTCTGATCTGGGAAATTCTGTCACATAAAACATTCCTTTTTCCCCTGGGATTTTATTGACTTAGAAAGAAAAATACAACCCTCTCATTCCTGTAAATCTACCTCAGGAGCTAAGGGCCATAACTTAAAAGGTATTCAGAATGGTGCAGCATTGTACTGTACTGTACAATATATAGAACAATAATTGATTTCTTAGTTCACCTGCCAAATAAAAAGAAAATGCCACCAAGTGAAATTGGCTGTGATTAAATCAAAAAGAAAGGTTTTACTTTTTTTTTTGTTAAGGGGAAAATATTTTAAAATTTCCTTTTGTGTAAAAGTCCCTGATTTCCCTTGAATTGTTTATTATATTTTTGTTTTCATCTAAGGCAGTCAGCAAATAACTTGAAAGAGCTAGTTGTTGTTGTCCTTTTACACTAAGAAACTGTTCACAGTTAGTGCAAGGCTCCTTGATTCACTCTTCCCTTTTTTGTACAGGCTGTGATTTTGTTTGCTCAGAGAGGCTACCTACATGCAAGGGAGATGGCCTCTCTCATTCTGCATTGCTCAGGCACATTTTCTTTCCCCACTTGGAAAGAGAAATACTCTAAACTCACTGATTTTAGCTATGCAATAAGCATAAGAGTCAAGATAAATAAGCAGGTTATTCTTCCTCACATTGACATGTGCATATCATATGAAACAGTAACATATGCCATAGCTTATTAGAAAGATATGCTCATGTAAAGTGGAACATGATGGCTCAAACAGCTTCTATAGGCCATGAAAGTTGAATCCAGAGTTTCTACTGAGACATTGCCGTAGCCATTAAGTGTTTATTTGTGACGTTTCAGTGATTTAGCTTTTAATACTACAGAAAATATTCTGCCTGATTTCTAATTTTTATGCTCTCACATGTGAGAAGAATCATACAGAAAGATTTGTTTTAAAGTTTTCATAAATGCTTTTTGCATCTGCTTAAATATACATACATGTACATTTTAAATACAACCACAAAGTATTTCCTTAAAAAGGAATTTTTGTGACTGAGTGAAATGGAACCTACACGTAAAATCATGATGTTTTCTCTCTCCTAATTGTACATTAAGACAGAGGCATGATAAGGTTTAAACAGACTCCAAATCAAATTCACATTCTTTTTTCAGTGTTGATCATAAATGTCAATATCTCTTGATGATATGCCTCACTCCCACCCATAATCTTCCTGCCTTATGTGACTACATCATGTGACATATAGAAGAAGGCCCACTCCTCCTCCTTTCACGTGGTCAGCATGAGATAAGACCAATCTCCCCTGATTGTAAAGATGGAAATTAGAAAGTCTCGAGTAAGTGGAGGAAATAAAAGTGGGAGAGCAACCAGCTCTTTCTTTTTCCATCTACTGCTAAGATGGGTGAATCTTGTTCAGCCTTGGGAATATGATGCATCTCCTCTGCACAGTGGGAACTCCTTACCCTTCAAATGCAAATTATCTTGAACACAGCTTAAATGTAACTGGCAATTACTAATACTCAGTGTATATGTCCATTTTCAGGGAAGGGGTAATGCAAAGGATTAGAGAGCATGCTTGATTCTTCCTGCACATAAAATTCCTTAGTCTGAAATTAATTTCTGGTGTTAGATTATTTGAAAGACAAGCAAAAAAAAAATTACCCTATCATTTAAAAGGACATATATTAGAACAGACATGGTGTGATGATCCTATGCTTTTGTCATATGAATATTTGTGACTGACTGCAGCAGAGGATGACAGGTTGCTTTTGGGAAAGGTGGTCCTCAGTGCATGCAGTTCATACTTGTGTCTGATGCTCATTGACTAGTGACTGCCTACCTTGCAGACCTTATATTTGATGGTGCTTTCAAATACTGAGTCAGACCAGCTTCTCAGACTTTCTGGAAACGGTATTCTTGTCGTGGTTCTTGCAAGTTGTACTAAAATACTGTATACTATCTATCCAGGAATATCTAGCTTCATTCAAAGGATTTCAGATCAACCTCTGGATATACTTCTGAATGAATATTCTTCAGGAGAAAATTATTTTCCTTGTTATTTGTAATTTAACGTATTGTTGTTATCTCTAGAGTAGTGGTAAACTCACCAGACTGATTATGTCTTCTGTCTTTTAAACTCTGTCATACATTTTCCAATTTGTTTTCACTCTCAAATAAAAACCCTTGCCCAAAATCATTCTTCATGGAACAGTATAAATCAATGTCTCACCATGAAATCCTCTAAGGCAATTGGTCTCTGCAGGCTCAGCACAATTGCATTGTCTGGGCAACCAACTCACACCTCATGTTCCTACACTCTGAGAGCTGATACAGCTTCCCTGTAGCTGGCTCTGGGGAAGGATTTCAGTTCTTATTTGACCTTTAATATGTTTAAATGTGTCTAAAGCTCTTGCATTGGAAAGGACCAACATGTCCAGGACTCCATAAGACTTCTGTCTCCATTCCTGTTGAGGTGGGCAGCGTGGTGGGGCTTGTCTCATGGAATTTCTTTTAAGGGGATTCAGGTATGCGTCCACATCCTCACACAGAAACATAGGGAAGGTGGAGGGAAGAGTGCCCTGGGCATGTGCTGACTTATGCTAAATGCCCAAAATTTATTGTAAAGTATGACTCAGAAGTGAAAGAATACTTTTACTAAATAACAATGAAAGTGCCGTTAAACAGCTATACTTATTCAAAACTCATTTTGTGAACTGGAAGGTCAACCAAATTGTCCAAGAAAGTATTTAAATCCACTTTCTCAGACAAGAAATTTATACTAAATTTTATAATGTTACTGCTGTATGTCCTTGAATAAGGTATCTATATCATTCCTAATTATTTATAGAAAAAATTCAGTGCTGACTCAAGAATTTAAAACTAGACTTCGTGACAGCTTTTACTAATTTCCTAAATTGCCTTTTGACTTTTTGTGATAGGTGTTGTTTTCAGTGTTTTGGTGGACTGAGTACCTTTAAAAGTTGGTTTAAATAATTTTATAATTAAAATACTTCAATCAGTGCAGAATGCAGAGGGGACAATGCAGTTTATCTTAGAAGCAGTAGTACAAACAGGAAGCACTACCAAAGAAAAGGAATACCTGCCACAGACAACCAGCCTGCTGCTTCTGGGAGACAGGCAGATAGATCAGCACTGAAGTGATGCCAGAAAAAACAATTCACTTTGGCTGGAAAAACAGAAAAGTTTCAATTTCAGAAATATCACCATTTTGTTTCAAATTTTCTTGTGAAAACTGAAGGGAGAATGTTTTGTTCTATTTGGTTTATCCTAAATCCTAGGGACTGGAGTTTTCAAAGAGAGATGATTTCTGTTTTTGTGTATTTGGGGTGGAAATTCATGACAGAAAACCAGTCTGCTTAGAGGCTTTTGGTTTTTTGTAAGAAGATGTTAAATAAATGCAATATGTTTTGTTAAAGAAGTTGTCTTTGATGGGAACAGTAGTAAGTCATACTAGCAGCAAGGATGAAGGCTGCTCTTCCAGGGTAGGATGGGAAAAGGGAGAAATGTTGCCTGTTTGTTTAGAAACTGACTTGTTGAAGAGTAAAATTCAGTGAGTCCTCATGTCTTTCAAACAAAAACAGGCATAAAAGAGAAGCAAAAATGTTGTCATCTGGAATGAATGGAGAAGTTCTGCCAGGTGTCTGGGTGGATTTTTGTTTTGCTCATTAAACAGCAACAGTAAGCAGAAATAGCAAAAAGATACCAGGGTCTCACAAACTAGATTTTCTATCCATAAGCAAACATGAAAGCCCCTTGCTACTTTGGGTTCTGGCTGTTTCTAAAACATGGAGATATAAACCAGGGGGTGGAGGAAAAATTTCTTTGTAAATTAAATTCTTAAATGAAATCCCTAATCTGGAAGCATGCTATCTGAGTAGGGGTTTATAAGAAGCAATACTGAAAAATCCAACTTTCAGAATACAAATTCTGGGAATCTAGAGTAGGTTGATAAGAAAATTTTCTAGGTTTGGACTGTTTGTTGTTTTGGAGTAAGCACAGCTGGCACCCGAGCCCTACAAAGCTGCGGGAGGGCTATTTAACTAGAACAGAAATTTAGACAGACTTTTTCTCCAAAATGGATTATCAGCTTAAAACGCTAGTAGAACTGAAAATTCCATCTGTGCTGCTTAATATTGATCTCTTTCACAAGAGCTTGCTAGAAACACTTCAAAGACTTTTGGAGTCATGTACACAAATACAATTTATCTCCATAAATTCTAGCTTGTTTGGTTTTGACGTAAATATTGAAAAGCTCAAGCAATACTATCTACCTTTTTCTTCTTGCTCTTGAAGTTGAACATCATTGTACAGCACCATACATGACATGCCTTGGAGGGGAACAGGTGGGACAATCTTTGTGCATATACCCCTACTCTAAATATACATACACCAAACATTTATTATTTAGCTGCACCTCAAACTAAGGCTCAGCACTGCTTTTGTTACAGTCAGTTAAGAAATCCATATTGACAGAAAAGAACTGAGACACTCAGCTCCACAGGCAAACAACATGGACAGTCCCTCTAAAGAGCTTGCTGGAGGAAGGGAATGACAATGCAAACAAAGAATATTTTTCACACTCTTCATGTGCTGAATGAATGTGATGGAATATCTAATGTCTCTAAGAAATGGAAAAAAATCTTGTCTTTTGAATAGCCTATCATAAAATGCTGGCAGTTTTCTAACTAGAAAAGAAAATTCTAGTTTCAGGAAAATGAACAGTGACAGTTTTATAAATTTTTTAATTTGTATTTTAAGGAGGTCTTAGTCTTCCTATCTAGAGCTTAAGAGCTCCTGTTCATATGGTTTAGCATATCTAAGCTAATGTATCTGAACTTGTCTAAAATTATTTGGATTGGAAACTGAGATGGAAATTTCATGAGAATGTAATGGGATCTCTTTTCAACAGCTCATTACACCTGGCACTGGTGAGGTCACCCCATGAGTTCTGTCTCCAGTTCTGGGCCACTCAACTCAGGAAGGACATTGAGGTGCAGGAGCTTGTCTGGTGAAGGGACTGGAGCAAGAGTCTGATGAGGAGCAGCTGAGGGAGCTAAAGGGGGTTCAGGGGAGACCTTATTGCTCCCCACAGCCACCTGAAAAGAGGGTATAGCCAAGTGGGCATCATTCTCTTCTCCCAGGCAACCAACAGAAGGAGAGGACACAGTCTTAAGTTATGCCAGAGGAGGTTTAAGTGGGGAATTAGGGAGAATTTCTTCACAGAAAGGATGATTAGACACTGAAATGGGCAGTCTGGAGAGGTGGTGGACTCCCTGGAGGTATTTAAGGAAAGACTGGAAGTGGCACTCAGTGCTGTGGTCTAGTTGACATGGTGATGTTTGGTCATAGCTTGTTCCCAATGATCTCAGAGGTCTCTTCCAGCGTAGTTGGTTTTGTGATCCCAGGATTAGTTTTCTGTGTTGAAAATAATGTACAGAAGAGCCTTATCTTCTCTCTGGCCTAAGAAAAATTGACATCTTAAGGTTGGAAAAATTCAAAGAAAATACTTTGGAATCATAAATTCTGTGAGATGATTAACTAAAGATTATTTTTTATTTTATTGCAGCCAATTTATTTCCCTCTTGTTACTGATGTAATGATATAACTACAGAGCATTCCCACCCTTTTGTCGTTCTCTTAATCTGTCCATCTGAGTGATAAGGGCTTTGCTGTTAGTGGGCAAGTTGTGTAAGACCAAGATAAAATATGTAGATTAAAACTTTAATGACAGATTACAGTGCTATCTATGATGAGTGTGTGTTAATTTAGAATAGAAATTTCACCTCAGTTGGGATCTTCTGTTTTGGGAATCAGAACTGCAAATATAATTTGTGACGTTTTGTGTTTTAGTGATATCTGCTGGTCTGTTGTGATACATCAAAGCTAACAAGAAGAAGAACAAGATGTAGACCTTAGATTAGATTTAGCACTTCAAGGAAAGTGATCATGTGTTCTTTGTACAGAATTGTTCAAGACTGGTGAAGCACTCTAACCAGACAAGAGAGGCTTTGTGCACTGCATTTCTGTAAGCACTGTGTGTGCCCTATGTGTACATGTGTACTACGTGTACATACACAGAAATGGTAAAATCAAATAAAAGTTCAGACATGTCCATTAGAAATATTATTTTATGCTTTGCTTTTTTATTCTGGGCAGGAATTTCTGCTGAGATAAAATGCTACTATGAGTCTCTGGGATTCCTTTGTGGACCATGTTACCAAGATAGAAGATGAAGGTACCAGACAAAATATATTATACTTAATAGTTCAGTACTGATGTCACGATGGATTTTATTTTGAAAGGAGACATTAAAACATGAAAAATAGTTCTAGACCTGGTCTATATGACTCCTTTTAAAAATCTACATGCTGTTATTTAAGATGCAAGGATTGATGCAAAGATTTATTTTTACACAATAAATCTTAACAAGTTAATAAACTCAGTCCTTTGAAGATGCTTGAAAAAATATTATTTTCACTATTATTTTGTGTTCTAAGAGGAAATGAAGGGGTAAAAAAGTCAGTCCTTAGCTTTTATAACTAAGATTATGAACTTTTTTCTAGTTTGATTTTCTCATTACACTTACAGACCATTCTTTCGGCATGAATTCTAAACCTTTAAAACCATTGGCTATCAGCAGCAGAATTTTGTGAAAACTGTCTTCTTGTAATTTTTGTGATGAAGCTCAAGGAGGTGACAAAGCAAATGAATTGTGCAAGTTATGTCTTAACCTGACTGTTTCTGGTTACTAATGTTTTTCTCCCGGAAGATCAAGTTGTCAGTTAAATTTCAAAGGTTTTTCTGAAGTCTGAAATTTTCAAAATTCATCAGCTTTGCATAATATCGCCCTATTAAAACCTCATTAGTCATAATACAAACACTAAAATGGCCAGCCAGTCAAAATGCACAAGGTCAGAAGCTCAAGGCATCAGGAAGGCTAATGCCAGTTGGTGCCTATTGCTGTTCTGTGCCAAGTCAGTGCTGCCTGTGGCCTTAATTATTATCACTCATAAAAATCACAACCCTATTGATTTTGCTAAGGTTTTTAGATTTGATAGGGATCCTTGTAAATGATATCCATATCTGTGTAATGTGAGTAATATACGATAAATCTAATAATTTAATCTTAATTGTGCTGATGAAAAAGATGGCATTAAGACAAGGCAGAGTTTCTCGTGAGAAGTTATTAAGAAAATTAAGGATTAAAGAGTGAGAAACTGATTATAGCAATTTAGCAGGGAGGCAGAAAATACACATCGGGAGTAAATTATTACTCTTTTTAAATGGTACAAGATCAGAAGAGCAATCTCTGATGTCTCTTAGGACTGCTCCAAACTCCTGGGGTGTGCATCTGACATATTACTTGAAAATTAGGTTTTTCTTCATCCAGATTTTATTATAAAGGTCTAGTGCCTTAGCATTCTATTGGTCAAACAGCTGGTTCCAGGTAAAAAAGGTAGTTCGTCTTGCTGTGTAGATAGCTCTTAAACGGCAAAGCAAAGGGGTACGTGTGTAACAGCAAATACATGAAAAGTTCAAATTAGAATAGTTTCCATGCCAGATAGCCAAGAATAAGCTTCAGTGTCTTCTTGGCTCTTTACCAAGAAAAATAATGTTTTACAAGATCTTGTTCAAAATATTGGGTACAAGACCCAAACGTAACTACTTTTCCGACAGTCCATCTTTTTAAAAAAGGAGAACAGATACAGAAAAGAAGATTATATTTACACAGATTATTGCAGTAAGACTAATACAAAATGTCATCCCAGATTTCCTTCCCTTCCTTGCTTACAGTTCTGTTCAACCTAATTATTGTCACAAACAGGTCAGAAAGTCCAGCTATATGATGTAAAGACATGTTATGTTGGTTTGCATCACAGTCTTCAGGTTGCATTGAAATAGCCTAATTCCTAATTGATGCATTTTCTGTCATGTAGTAATGCTCTGCAATACTCATTTACACACAAACCTCCCACTGCTGTGCAAGAACAAAATTAAATCTTTGTACATTCATGTAATTGTGCACTGGTGATCAGCAAAATAATTGCTACAGTAAGATAAAACTGACTCTCTCTAAAGTATTTAGTCTTACCATTTAGGTTTCTTCAATATACATGTTTCCACTTATTAAACTTTAGAGAACAGATAAAAATCTACAGACAAGTAGATTTTCTTATTAGAAGGGTGGACATTACAGCAGTGGGAAGCTATAGTTACTTGAATTACTTTAACAGAATTACATTGACCCTCTGCTACTTTAATGAGAATAAGCTGGTCATGGGTGTCCATGTGAGTAAATAAACAAACAGTATTTCTAATGCAAAAACACTGAAGATGCACCACTACTGAACATAAAGTGAAAATAATTGTTTCTAAGGCAGGGAAAGGTGGAGGGCTTTGGTCTGGGTTTGGGTATTTTTTCTTTTTAAAATACATTTGTCTGTAGCAGTGCCCATCATTAGTTTAAATTAAGTACTGAAATATTTCTGACTTTTGGAGCTCACAGCAAATTAATTCCTAATAACCTGCTACTTCATATGAAGTCCAGGAAAATCTGCTCCTAAAGAATGAGCACAATGCAGCCTTTTCCCCCCAAGAAATTCATTTTTATCTAAATGCAAACAAAAGCAGCTCTCAAGAATCTATCAGAGAGATGAAGCCGTTGGTAATCTTATGTCTGTTTTTTCCACTTAACAGCAAATAACAATATATTGGCAAAAGTTATTTGCCATATTTGTTTTTCAGTCTTGGGAAGGGATTTCAGCTTTCCAAATTTTTAATTTAATATTGCTGTTCATATAATATCAGGCCACTCAATAGTGTATTTCTTTTCTGATTCGGGAGTAGTTCATTAGAACAGTTTCTCTGTCACAACTTTTCCCTTTTTGTGCTGTGTTCTGCAGGATGTGACAGTTTGACAGTTTTCCCATTGGTTGTGATGATACTGTGTAAAATATATTATGAGATTTATATAACGTATCATAATATAATAAATATTATATATTATTTTGTAATATCTACATGCAGTTTTTAAGGGTTAAATGTGGGATGCACAATTCACAATTACTGTGACGTGATATGCAAAAAAGTCTGAAGAACAGGAGCAGCATTTGCACACCCCCAAATCCTAACCTCTAGCAAGAGGAGCTATCAAGCACAATAACTATTACAGGTCTGTAGACAGTACAGAAGAGCTTTGTGGAAGGGTGGAGTTAGAATAGCTGTTTCCATGTTACTGTCATGAATTCACTCTTTCAAGACAACAGGTGCAATGAAAACTCCAGGACTTTTTTCCCCTCCAGAAGTCTATTATGCTTTAGGCTAAGGAGTATTTTTTATTTGTTTCTGTAATCATAGTGTGATTATAGATGAATATATATAATAACCTAAATATGAAATCTGTTGCCTCAGAAGTACAGATTTCTCTTCTTTTCTATAGGCTCAGCTTTTGGCCTCTTAGTGCAATGTTGCAAAAAATATACTATGCTGTCAGCTTTCAATAAAGCTTTAGTTTAAAATCAGATCTGTGAGTTATGTATCATTGCATGATCTCAAAGGAAAGAAAATCAGTGGAGGTCTTCTGAGAGTTTAGGTCTTTTTTGTCTTTAATGAAAACCTGTACATTGCATCTCCCACCTAACTGGCACCTTTGCACACAGTTGCATCTAAATTGATGTTACATGTACTGTATTTGAAGTAGATCAGAGGATTTTTGGTGCCAGAGACCTTGTGTTCCACTGTATTTCTTACAGAACTTTTGTGCTTACACTATTCCCTATATAATAAATTTAAAAGATAAGAGCTTTGCAAAACCTTCAAACAAACATGAGTGAGATTTCAGTCTTATCAGTATGACAGGACCTCCTGCTGAGGTGTGAGACTGCAATAAATTATTATTGTGAATTAATAGGGATTTTTTTGTGTCAAAATAGGTCTTCAAAAAAATTGTACATGCCATTTTGTATCTGGTTGTCAACACTGCAGAAGCTGAACACTATAACACTAATGAATTTACAAAAAAACTGTGTTAAGCAATGCAGCCTACAATGTCTGTTTTAAAAAGTTAGGTGGGCCATGAGCTGAAAGATAAACTACTGTTACTGGTCTTATTTTCAAGAATTACTGAGTACATAAAGATGCTGAAATGCTCATCTCCTGCTACCTTGGGCCAAATTTTTGGTGGGCTGCCCCGAGGTGTGCAGGGGGGCCGTGGCAGGGTGGGGACTGTTTAACCTACCTGGAGCTCCATCTTAGCATCTTTCTTGTGAGGGAAGGAGGATATTGTAGCTTACAGCAGGGAAGAAAATGCAGCTCAACCTTAACTATGAACAGCAGAACCCTGAGGACCCAGCTGAGGTAAAGAGTCTCATGCTCCACATTACACAGCAACAGGAGGCCACTCAGACCATGTGAACCTAGCCTAGCAAAGGGCAAGGAGTGGAAGGAAAACCAGGGGTATAGAGGAGGGAAGAAATAGCCACAGATCTCCCTGCAAGCCATTGATAGATGTGTATGCACACTTCACACTCACAGAAACCATTCTGCTTTGCTGTTCCTGTGAATAATTGACCAGCTGAACAAGAAGATGTATTTAAACAATTGCCAGCTTGCTCCAATCTTCAGCACACAACTGGCCAAGTGAACTCCAGCTGTGGGAACTGAACATCAGATCCCAGGTTGTGTAGATTTCCTGTATCAGTAGTGTATAATGTATAATTGGTAGTTGCCTGTTTTTCTCTTTAACAGGCTGAGAGAAAATAATTGCAGCAGCTGGTTATACAAGAACAATCAATAACCACACCTATTTTTCTTTGAATTTCTACTAGGAAGTAAACTAGTACTGTATTTCTTTATTATTAAGCAGTGAAAAAAGGGATGTGTGTTTTGAATTAGGTAGCTCTGCCATAGAGAAATCATCACTACTTCTGCTTGCTTTCCTGGAGAGAAAAGAGAGAGCTGGATTTTTCAAACAGATCTTATTCCCAGACTATGCACGCCATTTGGGTAGAGATCTCCTGGATGCTGGCAGGTGATCAACACAATGTGACTCACAACAGCTGAAGACTTGGAGTCAGCAGTATCCTTCAAAAAGATTGGTGGGAGAAAAAATGAAAGTAAACAGGAGCGATGTGTGCAAAAAGGTTTCCATGTGGTTCTTACTCCTATTTTCTCACATCTACTGCTGCTCTGCTGATGACAAAATTCACAAGTTATTAAAATTTAATGTTATTCAGAACCATCTTTCCCTACACAATCAAAGCACTTTTCATTTCTCCCACCTGTCCTCAGAATCACTTTCATTCCTCAAGAATAGCAGGGGAATAAAATATGTCTACAATGTATATTATGTTTAATATATGGTGGCTGATCTTAAGTTGTGTACATAAATGTCACATAAGATCAATTTCTGAGTATTTTTTGTCTCTGAGGTACTTAAAGATTTTTATTCCATTTCCAAAAAACTGTATATGCTTATGAACACAGAAGATAAGGGATTCTACTATTTGGAAAAGAAACTGTGAATTAAGGATGTGAAAAACACTCTAAGACACACACTGTGCTATCAGGACTGCAGCAGCAGCTGCTCTGCTGCCCTTTGCTCTCTCCAGGGAAGAGCCTGGAAACAGGGATGCTCATGTGGATGTTTTGCGCCACAGTTTGGAGCTTGGCCATGCCTTTGGGTGAGAAATACCTTGCTGTACTGGAGCCCTGCGATCATGAATGACTCAGACAAGGTAAAATGGAAATGTTGTGACTGTGTACATCCAAGGTAAGCAGTACAGTTTTAAAAGACAGAAGAGGATCTGTGTGTCATTTGCCTTCCTGGAGACTCAATCAGGAGCGTCCGTCCCACAGCTCAACTAACCAGCTGCAGCTTTTTCTCATGAACAACTCATTAGGAATCCTGGACTTGTGTGTATGTAACACCCGGGCTGTATGCTGTGGAAAAATCCCCAGCAGGTGCTGGCTTTTATAGTCCATCTGAAGTCCTTCAGGGGGTACACACAGATTTAATCTTCCTCTCCATGATTTCTCTCTTAACTGAACAAAATGTCATTTCCTGAGAGGTGCCAGTTCTCTCACTTAGTCCAAGTGCCAGTACTTACTTGCCCAGTTAATTAACAGCTCTTTGCTTTGAAAAGATAAAGGCCTTCTTTACACAAACATGCACACACAGAGGTTTGTGAGACAGAAACCTGCTCAGCAGCCACTTAGGCTGATCTATTTGAGGCTGTCATTGCTCCTTCTGCTCCCTGGCTGTGTGGTCCTGCTGACTTCCTTGTGAATGTGCAGTTGCTGTTCAGGGAATAGAATAGCTTGAAAAATTATTCTCTCTTTCTTTTGCTGGGTTGCTTTTGACTGGGGTGGCTTCCTTGCGCTACTATAGCAGAAGGGATAGTGCCATCCTGCAAAGTGTCAGAGCAGGTAACAGGACTGTGAAAACATTTCTGGCTGTGGGGTTATTCCAATTGTCATTTTTCACTGGGATTTGTATTCTCCACTGACTCTTGGATTTTATGTCAGTGCAGACAGGAACCAATATTTTGCATATGAACTGCAAGATGGGGTAGATGATTAGGTAATTATTGCCTCCTAAGTTCTGTCACATACAACATAACCAAGCTTCTTCAAGTGACAGTATTGAGACAATGATACCCCCCCCCCCTCAATATTTGTCTTCATAGACCTTTGTGGCAGTTACCAAATTTTAAGTGACCCCTTTTCCATGACACAGTAGGCAATAAGATTCCAGAAAGATGATGATTGTGATAGTCTCCCATTGCACTTTGCTATCCCAGTTTTTATTGGCAGCTTATATCTATGTGGGGTTTTTTTCTGAGGGAAATATAGTCTCTACAAACTACAGGGAAATGAATCATTCTTAGAGATACTAAATTTTCTTCTATCAGGAAAATTGAAATTATATAGCCTTGGTCTTTTGCATGTTGAATTTAAAATAGTTTCTTGGAAAAAAAAATTACTCTTGACTCACAGAAGATTTTTTTCAAGCTCTTAAAATTACAATGTGGGTACTTGAGCACTTGTGTCTTTCTCCCATAGTTTAGCTGTGCCATAATAAACAAGACACATGATATAAAAGTAAAGGATGGATTGGTAAAGGAAGCTAAAACCAGCAATACTTTACCCCAAGATAATGACAAATAAAGTGGTAATTGTAATATAATACCAAAAAGATTTGAAAACAAATTTATCAGTTATATTCAACAGACCAGACTACTTCTGAGCAAGAATATTGACATGATTTTTTCAACTGTAGGTCTTGCAGTTTTGCTCTGTTGCCTTAAAAACTTTCTGAGACTTTGAAATCATGGTGCAGTTGAAGCTGGGAGAGACCCTTGGAGGTCTCTGGTCAGAAACAGGGTCCAGGCTAGAAGAAGTTGTTCAAGGTAACATTCAGTTGGGTGTTGAACATATCTAAGGCTGGAAACTCCACAATTTGTCTGGAAAACCTGTGCCAGTCGCTGTTTGACCACTCTCAACAGTAAACTCTTTTCACTGAATTTCCTGTCTGTAAGTTTGTGCCAATTGCCTCTTTTCTTCTTGCTAGGCACCACTGTCTCCCTTATTTTTCACTTGTTCCTGTCCACCCATTAGGTATTTTTACACAAATCAAGTATGAAAATACTATAATTTCCTATCAGAGGAGTATTCCAGTTTTTTTTTAGATTTCCGTTAAACATTAGACTGAATATATGAAAGTAGAAGAGACAGAAGAAAAAGCAGAATTTTCTGGGGATGAGCTAGTTTGCATAAAATAGCTCCTAGTCTGATTTTTTTCTTAGATATGGTAAGACACATACAGGACATTCAGAAACATTTCTGTTTCTTGTACACCAAGACAGATCATTGCAAAAGCCATTACTGTTTTTATTATACCCATCTGAATAGCATTGCAAAAGACACTTGGGGCTGCCTTTTAATTTATGACCCAAACTGGGCTATAAGTATATGTGGACAAAAATGCCTCTTTCTGCAACTCTAAAAATTAAATATCACCAGCACAGAGCTGCAGAGATCACATGCCAGTCTTTCCTTGTATTCAGATGCAAATTGTGGACCAGCCTCTTGTTTACTTGGCTTTCAAGTGCAGTTGTGTATGGCCTAGAGAGAAAGATTACTTAAATGTTAATAATTTTTTTCTGAAAATTTAAAGCATCTAGTATCCAGGGTGTAATTTCCACTTTTTTTTGCTTCAGTGAATTGCGTTTGAGTCCTTGTTTAAGAGGAACCGTCTCCTACAAAGTAGGAGATCTTCATCTATGTAGAAGAGGGATTGATGGAATGAAGGGATAGTCTGAGTACAGTTTGGGTACAGATAGCTGTGACGGAGTGGGAGCTCACGACAAACTCTGATATTACTTCAGTGATTTCTCTGAGTGGTTGATGCAAGACTCCTGATCATTTTCTGAGAGCAGTGGGAAAAGTACTGGGACACTTTGATACTGTGTTGTTCTATTCCCCAACATTCAAGCATTGCCTTTTTCTCTGTTCTGTTCAAGAAAAGCCAAGATGCAAGTCTGTCTCCAAGGCTGGCTAGCTACCAGGAAAAAAAAGAATGCCCTTGGAATAGTAGCATGTAGTAGTTTGTTCTTGTGGCACCTGAGTGCAGTGGTACTGAGGTCTCTGTGGACCCCTGTATGAGTTTTGGACAGAGAATTAAAAAGTTCCAGATAACAAAATTTTCCTGTGTCCAAGCCCCACCAAGGAAAGGCAGGGCAAAAGGCCAGGCAGGTTATGGGTCTATGTACGATATGGGTACTGTACCTTCTTCATTGAATGTGTCCTCCATTCCATGCACAGCAGAGATGTACAGATTGTCTTGCAGTGGGGTTTATTTTGTCTCTTTGGAGTATGCCGAACTTAACCTCTTTTATGTATTGTGTTTTCAATGTCTTCCATATGAAGAATCTCTGCTTGATAAAACATTTTAAAACAAGCAACACGAGGAAGGGAGACGAAATTTGAATGGGACACTCATCCCATATATTTTGACTCTTTTCAAGACTCTGACAGTAATTTTGAATTTCTGTTAATCCTATTATTGTTATTAGGTGGGTCTATAGGGTGTTACAGTCTTCAGCAATCTTCAGAGGTGTCACTTCAGTCCTTAAATAGCAAGACTTTGGCTGCCTTTAACTTCAGAAGAGCAAGAGAAAAGGGGAGAACGGATGTTGAAGAGATTCTCTTACAAAGATGATCAGAGGACAGCTGAAATGCGAGAGGTTTTTCTTTCAAGCAGTACAATGCAGGTTACCATCATTTACCCCTTGAAAATGCCTCTATTTTGTGAATGTACGCCAAGAAAATTGAATGATGGACTGAAAAATTCAGTGGCTTAAGTGGAGTTGGCAGCATTCCATACACAATGGTATTTGTAAGCATCCATAGTAATGAGAGAAATGTGAATAATATTACAGGATGTTCTATTATTGTTACAAAGAACTCTAGGTAATTAAAGAATTACATACATGTAAATGATCTTAAAGCTGGGTTACTATAAACTAGAGGTCTACGGCATAATGATATCATGTTGGATTGGCGCCAAACCTAAGGGTTTCTTAACCACTAACTTCCAGTCTGGAAAATTTCCCCAGCACAGTAAAAGGGTCCTTTATGCTTCAAAATTTCCCCACAGATAGATTATCACAGGAGACTTTTTTTTCTTCATTTGTGATGTATTCTGCCACAGAAAAACAATTAAAGCCATGTTTCTAATAGAAAGCAGGAGTTGACTACTGTGGATTACCAATTTTAATCATCATTTAAACCAGAAAACAGGAAAATTAGTTTTAAATAATCAATTTTAATCTTGGTTTGCATTTTTACTTATTAGTCTCCTTCCTAAGGGAATATTGAACCTTCCTGATTAGTAACCACAGGAGGGTGTTGATTTTCACGTAAATACTGCTTGTCTGCTAAACAAAGTATTTATTTTAGTGAGGTGAATATATTATATGCATTTAGTCAGGATATAGCATGATATATATTTAGTTGGATTATGATTAAAAAGTAATTTAGAAAAATGGTGATAGATACATTTACTATTTACCCTCTCATGAGAATGCTCATATTTGTTTTTCTTGTCAAGGTGCAATTGGATGGAATTTGCACATCAATTGAAAGTGCAAACCTAGCTTTATGAAGTTGTTTGTTTTAGTTAAATTAACCCACCTTAAATAGCTGGTTACTTAGGCAAAAACATCCATTTATTGAAATGAGTTTTGAAACTAATTGATTCATTAAACAAAGGAAGCATTGTCCGCAGTTAACAAATTGTACTAATAGTTTCTGATCATCGTGTCTGTCATGATTTTAGAACTACCAGATCTCATCCTGTTACACCTCATTTATATTTATGGATTGGAAGAGGGATAATAAGCTATCCCATTTTTCAGCAGCCAAAATTTTCTCAGCTGTGAATAAATTAGCCACTGAATTTAAGTAACTAAACAAATAAAAATGCAGAAAATAGTATACTTGAAGTTGCAGAAGAGTATATAGCTTTTTAACTTAAAACATTTGCAGATTCAGATCCAGGACTCCGTAACTCCTGAATGACCTGGTTCAGAGATTTTTCTTTACCACTTCACACGTACTACAGCAATACTAATGTTTGTTTAATATAAATATTTTTATAAATTATAATAAATGCAGAAATGGATGTGAGTTGCTAGTATTTAAGTTTTAATTTTATATGTTTTCTAATAAATGTACATGGAATTTAAATTAGGAGTCTGTTTTGAACTTAGGCTTCCACTCTGGAATCCTCTTTACAGAGCTGTGCAAAAGAACCAAAGAAGATACCCATCAACCAATAGCTGCTAACACAGGATATTGCAAAGAACAAAACCCATCTTATACCTAGGCTAAAGCTGAAGTTATGAGATCCACCTTACGTGAAACAACATTAATGATCAACTCACACTTCTAAGGTAAGAAAGAATCACTACTGGAGTAATACAGAAAAAAAAAAGTTATTAAATGATGCCAAATCTACTTGAGAGAGAGCGTCAGTACGGCATGGAGGCGCAGGACTAACTGCTGATTCATCCTGACAGTGAGGTCAGGCAGGCCGACTCATTAACTCAGAAGTATAAAACATTGAGCTTTCCTCTGAGGCAAGAGAAAGAGAGAAGGGACAGCAGAGGTCTTGCAGGCAGAAGTCATAAGAACAGTCAGTTCAGGAGGGAGCTGAGGACTAAAGATTATGTTTATGAATACATTTCTGCCTGCAGCCATTTCCTTTACTGGAAATAAGAAGAAAGTCTATACCTGAACTCTGTGGGAGGACAGGTATGTAGGTGGGTCCAAGAGGCAATCACGGCTGAAGAGCACTCAGCAGCAGCTTGGCATTCCTGCTGTCCTCTCCTGCTGCTGCTGACAGCCTCTTCTGGGGCTCAAGCATGCTTCTGAGTTCTCCGAAAGTACAGGAGAACTGAGGGCTGCGCATCCACAGCCCTCTAGCAATATAACCAGTGACACTGTCTTCCTACAACTGATTCTTTGAGTGCCCATGGCAAAGCATTGCTTCATGGATTAGAGTCACTAATGCTGATAATTGTCCACACAGCTCTTGCAGGCTGTGTTCTGGCTGTCCCAGAGATGGTAGTTTTAAACTATGTCAAATGGATGTGTGAAATGGCAACAAAACCAAGGTGTTCCTTTCGTCTGTCTCCCCTAAAAACTGTGATAGGTTGCTTTTTTTATCAAGTGATTAGTAAGTTTTCAGAAAAAGTCCTGAAAAACAGTGTACAACACTTCCATTTTGAACCAGACACATTTGTTTCCAAAAACAGCAGTATCTCTTTCAGCAGATTGTTCCTTGGTGGGGTGGTTTAACTCCACTTGATAATTAAGTCCCCCACAGCCTCTTGCTCACTTCCACCTGCCAGGATGGGGAAAAAAATATGAAAGTAAAAGTGAGAATACTTGTGGGTTGAGATAGAGAGTTCAATGGGTAAAGCAAAAATCCCACAAGCAAGCAAAGCAAACCAAGGAATTCATTCACTTCTTCCCATGGGCAAAGAGGTGTTCAGCCATCCCCAGGAAAGCAGGAAAAATTACTTGGGAATACAAATGCCATTGCTCCAAATGCCCCCCACCTTCCTTCTTTTCCCAGCTTTATATGCTGAAGGTGATGCCATACCATGTTACAGAGTATCTCATTGGTCACTTGGGGTTAGCTGTCCTGGCTGTGTCCCTGTACAACTCCCTGTGCATCCTCAGTGTACTTACTGAGGCAGAAAAGGCTTCCACTCAGTGAAAGTCCTGCTCTGCAAGAACTACAACATCCCTGTGTTATCAGCTCTGTTTCCAACTCAAATTCTAAACATAGTCCCTGACCAGCTACTGTGACAAAAATCAACTCAACCCCAGCCCAAAGCAGCACACAATAAATAAGGGGCTGCTACGGATCGGGGCCTCTCCTTCAGGCTGGGGCAACATAAGTCTTTTTGAAGTACAAAGGTATTGAGTCGGTGGTGCTACTTTTACAAATAGCCCATTCTATGGAGGAATTTCTAATTCTTTGCTGCTACCTGTAAACAAAAAATGGAATAACAGATACTTTGAGGTGTGTCTTAGAAGGCAAGAGTATTACAGATTATAGAAGGGCTGTTTTTTGATGTGGACCTGTGTTCACATCTCTACAGGTACCGAAAGAACAGTATGAAACTATTGACTATGTTGTTTCTAGGCTTGAGTTCTCATCTCAGTCTTGCAGCTTAGGAACTGTCTGGGAGGATTAACAAAGGCCAAGATATTGATGGACTGTATCTAACACCCTGCAAAGGCGATTATTTGTAGTACTATCCTATGGCACTGATCCTAACAAGATATTGAAAGGTCCACAGAAGAAACAGGAAACCTTACTTCAAAGGAAGAGAAATATCCTTTTAATTCACTGGATCACAAAAATCTCATAACCACTCAGTGTGCCAATGTATTGCAATGCTAGAATGCTGAGGGACAGGAGCAAGAGTTGAATTGCAAAACTGTTCTACCTCTTTATTCCATAAGTGATCTTGGGATTAAAAAAAAAAAAAAAAAAAAAAAAAAAAAAAAAAAAAAAAAAAAAAAAAAGAGAGAGAGAAAATCAAGCCTAGTGGCCTTGAAAAGAAAAAGAATCAGAAAAGAAAAAAAGAATAAAAATTAAATTAGGAGACAGGGCTGGAAGGAGAAGGTTGACTCTGCCTAGGTAAGCCTAGTCCAACAAAGCTTTAGCTTGTCTTGTAATGACATGTGGTTTAGGTAAACTAGCTTAATTCATCCAGGGAGCACACAAACTAGTACACTTTGTTTCAGCAAGACCTGTATTTTTACATGATTTAGAAAACAACATGATGTTTATTTTGTAAATTTTTTTTCATACAAATTGACACACAGCTACATATTGCATACAATATTATTTATTCTATTTTGCATGGAAATTTATTGCTTTACAATTCTGAAATATCTATTAAATTAAGAAAGTAATTTCTTAAACCTCTGCATCATTTTCAATATTTTCTGAGCCAGAGGAATTATTTTTAGTATTGTTCTCCTTTTACCACACTTTTGATATTAATGAGCTACAAAAGTCAAATTCAGTCCAACCCAGAGACCATTCTTTACACATTCATGAAGTAAAATAGATGCATAACAGCAAATGATGATTTATGAAAAAAATATTAAAATAAGGGAGTTTTTGGCATAGGCCACATTTAATGAGCACTAGTGTCACAAAATATTCCCAAACACAGTCATGCATATTCTGCTTATATTAAATATTTGTGTCTCAGAGGTCTGGAAAGGACTCAGGGGACCTTTTCAACAGGACATTGAATAGATAAAACACTTGTTAGATTAAATATATGTACCAGCTTGTGGATGAGTAAATGATGCTGAAAGTACCACTCACTGAGTGGATAGAAAATCAAAAGAGAAGTTTCAGAGAGGCAGAGCCTTCTCTGGAGAGGCTTGCTGGACCTTTACTGACTGAAAAGAATAATTAATGTGCAAGCTGCCAAAACTAGGGGCAAAATCCAGGGTAAAGTAGTAAAAAAAGATAAAGTAGTAAAATAGTAAAACTAAATGTGAAAGGATAGATTTGAAAAGGTGCTGTGCCTCCATGCCCATCTCTTGGGATAACAACTGAAGTTTTTCTAATACCTGTATTGGAAAAGTGACTCTTTTACTCCTCTACACGCACTGCAAATAGAAGTGAAAAAAAAGAGGTTGTCTGTTGGCTTCTGGCACTACTTTCCTGAATAACAGCTTTTGTCTCATGGGAGTTGTGCCAGCATAGCAGAACTGGTTCCATATCCCTCCCTGGAAGCAATTCCTTGTTGGCCAAGGGTATTGGATTTTGTCATCCCAGCATGCTGGGCAAAAATAAGACATTTATCCCACTTGCCTTGCTTGAAGGCAGCTGGTGTCCTAAAATATAAACCTTTGTTATTCCCATGAACTCTCTTCCATGAAAATCGGCTGCTATTCCTGAATTAGTACCATCATCAGAGGCTCTAGTGATTTACATTCAGTTAGGTCATTCATCCAGAAATACTGTTCATAGACTGTTGCATTAACTGATTTATCTCTTTCAGGCCAAACACAGAGTTTTTAGAACATGGCTTTTATTAGGTGTCAGATGGATTTTGGCCAATATTGACACCATGAGCTGGGCCTTTCACTGTCCTTTCAGAACACTGCAGAAGAATGTGACATAACCTATAGATCATTTATCCACAGCTTACACATAGCTCTGGTTGAGTTCCAGTATGTCAACTGCTTAACAACCAACAGTGTCCATTGTTTCTGCCAAGGGGAAACTCATACAGGACACATGTGAAACTGCAACATGAGTACACGAGGATTATAAAGCTAACTGAACTGAACCAAACTAAAACAACAGGGCTAGCTCTGCCTTCTTTTGGGCAGTGCCACCTTCTTAGGTTTAGGAATGTCATGCCAGGGCTCCTATAAACTATGAAACCAGGGGAATAATAGACTAAATGAAATGACTGTAGAATGCTCAGAGAGAACTCAGAATCAATTTTGAAGTATCTTATAGCTAACCTCAAAAAAAAAGTGTGCAGGGGAAAAGTGTTCCTATTGAGTGAGACTTGGCTTGGAGGTTAGGAACCACTGGAGCTGAGATTCCAAGGAGAGAAAGCAGAGGTATAGAGGAGGAGGAAGAGGAAGTGCCTGAATCAGTCTTTTGGTGGGGTTTATGTGCACAAGATGCTTGATGACTTCTAAAGATGGATTTGGGCAGGAGGATCCCCAAGGCAACAAACTCATGCCTTGTTTTTCTTCCCCAAAACAGTACTTCTCGTTCCCAAACCTTAACTGGCTGAAGACGGAGGCTGTGAGGAAGAGGAAGATGCTCCAGAATACCCAGGCAGGCAAGGAGGAAGTTACTCCAGCTTTCCCTCTCTCCTCTCTTCCATCTTTCAGCTGAACATTGCTCCCAGCTCCTGGCCATCACCTAAATTGGCTTTTCAAAATTCCACAAAAGAAAGGGAAAATGCCGTCTGTAATGTTGTTTTAGGTCTTCAATTGGATGAGGTGACACCATTGTTTGGACTCCTTTGTACAAGAGAGACATGAAGCTTCTGGAGTGGGTCCAGCAGAGGGATACAAAGTTGATCAAGGGACTGGAGAATCTCTTATAAGGCTGAGGGAGCTGGGCCTGCTCAGCCTCGAGAAGAGATGACTGGGAGGGGAACTCATTGGTGTCTCCAAGCATCTGAAGGTGGAGTGCCTAGAGGATGCAGCCAGGCTCTTCTTGCTGATGCCAAGCAACAGGACAAGAAGAAATGGGATGAAAATGATGCGTAGGAATTTCCACCTGAATATGAGGAAAAACTCCTTTACTGTGTGGGTGAGTGAGCACTATATCAGATTGTCCAGAGATGTTGTGGAGTCTCTCTCACTGAAGATATCCAAGAACCACCTGGACCCAGTCCTTTGAAATATGCACTAGGATGATCCTGCTTGAGCAGGGAGGTTGGACCAGACGATCAACTGTGGTCCCTTCCAACCTGACCTATTCTGTGATTGCTAAGGAAGCAAACATCTTTCTGCTAGGAAAATTAGAAGTTGACTGGGCTGTTGATTCTGTCTGTGTAATGTTCCTCAAAAGCACTGTTGCAAAAATGGTAGAAAAGTTTAGAGCTGCATATTCTCCTTATACTTTTCTTGCACTCAGACTTTTCCTCCTCAGGAGTATGGTAGATGGAAAGGTTATTATGTTCTTCAACACGGTGCTCAGATGCAAAATATCAGTCATGCCAATCATGATAATGGTTGGGGCAAATAGACAAGTAAGATCAACATCTACTTGATCTGCATTGTGGGACATAGTTAAAGAATAAATCAGCACAGGTGAGTAATGTAGACACAGGCTTAAAACAGTGAAAATGCCACTGTCACCCTTTTCCCTTTTAAGACTTGACGCTTTATGTGATTCTTAATGTCCACTAAATCCCACATCCCCATCTGTCACAGTGAGGTGTCCTCTGCAGAGAACAGTGGCTGGCTGCCACTGCTTTGGAAGGAGTAGAGAAAAAGTAGAGGCTCATCACTCTGCAAAGGAGATGGATGCTATCCAAGAAACCAGCTTATGTAAAGGGCATTCCTTACAGGCATCTTTGATGTCATCACTAATAGCACTGGACCGGGCTGAACTGACAACAGCTCAAGGCAAGTGTAGATGGAAGACAAACAATATGCTTGTCTGCCACAAGCACATTCGTTAATAAAGCTTTTGTTACACCTTGATTCATTGTCTAGTTGGGAGCCAGGACTAGTTATTAAACATTTCAGAGAGAGGAAGGATTGCTATGACAACAACATATGAATAATTCATCTGAAGGGGAGAGGGGACATTCAATAATAGAATAATTGCTAAAATTCTTCTTAAAGGATTTGTGTGCATCAAAAGCAATAATAACAAAAAAAAAGGCATTTCAATCTACGCTGTCTTACTAACTGCAGCTTAAAAAACATCTGTCATCTTTGGTGGCTTGAATAATACAAATTAGAGTACAAAGTTTGCAGCTTCTTACTTCTTATAAATAAACAGCAAGGGCACAAAAACCCCATCAGCTAGCCTCTCTGAAAATTGAGGTGTCTCTGAAAATTTTGGGTGTCTGGACTTGGTTAAAATTTCGGATTTTGTTTTATCATAAATGTTGAGCCATAGAAGTCAGTGACATGACCCAAAATAGAGTAAAATACTGTAATGCAATGTTGTTTAGATTAAGTTATATTTCCACAGGAACTTTCCAGCCTCTTCCAGAAGCACTTAAAGGAATTGGGGAAAAAGTAATTATAATACAAAAATGAAAGTGTCTCATCCTCTCCATTGCTTTATTTTATGTATCATTCCAAATGCTTACCAAGAAGGCTTTTGCCCTGCATTTTGTTGATTGTCTTCAACATGCAACATGGAATTTTTAACAAAGCTTGGGAACTCTTATAAAGAATACCTTTTTTTTTTTTTTTTTTTTTTTTTAAAGCTGGTTCATCTTTTTTTCAAATAAAGATAGTGGTCCATAAAATAATTACTGATCCCTTAGAAAGCTACCTTAAATTCATCTACAAAAGCAAACAGTATAGACACCTGCAATGGAAGTGTTTCTGGCCCATTTTCTCCCTCTGGACCTGAAGGAGAAGCTATTGTGGAGACTGGTCATGATCCCAGTTCAGGCTTTTTTTCTCTCTTCTTGTATCATGGAGAAGTGTGTAGCCTGCTTACCATGTATTCACATGCAAAGAAACCTGGATGAGATCAAGACAGAGAAAAATCTATTTGGAGCCTAAAAGGAAGGGAAGATCATTTTCTTTTTTAAAGGCAGTAGTATATGAAGGTGATTGACAAAGGAAGAAAGGAAAAAAAAAAACCCTAGGCTATTTTTTACCCAGTAAAAAAAAAATGTACCCAGCTCTGAAATTTTAAACTGTAAGCCTCTTCCATGTCTCTGATTAGATAAATAAATACATTAAAATAGAGCAATATAGACTAGGGTTTTTAAATTATATTTGAGTAACTTAAAGTGAATTTGAATGACAATGCAAATGTGTGATTAGTTTAATAAAGTTTGATACCTGGTACTGTTTGCATAAAATTAATTTAAGCAGCTTTTTTTTCCCTGTGGTATAAAAACCTGTTACTGTGGCTACATTGCTGTATTATTATATTCAGTAAAAATGTCCTTAGGATTTTTTTAGCATGTGAAATTAGCACACAATACTAACACCTAAACTGATAAGAAGGAAGTTCGTAATTCCTTTATCTGCTAAATGATACTGGACCTGAAATAGATCTATAGATTATGCCTGAAAAATCAGCTTTGTAGAAAATTTTAAAGCTCATGTTCATGATTACTGATAGATCACTGGTTTTGTTTTTTTTTATTTTCTTTTCCCAGAGTGAACTTGCATACAAACTAATGTGATTCATTTCAGAGAAGCTCTCAGATTCAAAATGTTTAATCTTTAAAAGTCAGGTGTGGACTTAATGTAGCAGTGAATTCCAGAAATAAGTTATTCTTTGCCTACCTCAATGAGGCTTTTTTATGTGCTTTGGATTACATTTTCCATTCAGTCTTTTTGCCTTTGTATTTTGAAACAAGTTTAAAAAAAACTCCTTCACCTTTTCCACATATTAATTGCTTCTTTCCTTCTTCCCTACACAACAGCTTTCATATGCTCTTTAATGACGAATTAAGCAGATGAAGTAAGATTGTACTGGGAAAAAAAGCCAACCAAACAAACGACAAAAAACAAGAGAAGAACAGGTAATTGGTCTTTTCAATCTGCATGGCAGGACTGCCTGAGACCAGGAGTCACTGATGTGGACTGCCCACACCTGCAGGCACAGCAGGGATGTGAAGCAAAGAGCAGCACATTACCATGAGGAGGAATAACAGGGTTACCTGGCCAGAGAATTTAGCTCCAGCTGGCTGTGGAGTTCATGAGACTTTGTGTGCAGTATGGGAGACTCAGGACTTGTTCACATAGCAAGATCAGTGTCTGAGATGCAATTTCTTCACTCCCTTGTGGGGACTCAGGAAAAAGGTAAAGTTATTACAGAAAGTAAGTATATTTTTGCAGCAGCTGATGCAAGACAGAAGTCCCATCTGTGCACAGACTGACTGCATGGTTCAGTCCCACCAGGACAGAGATGTAAATTACAATTTGACCTCTATGTGTTTCAGCAGCTAAACTTGGCTATGTAGATTCTACAGGTAGATTTTATAGGTGATAAAAGAACTGCAAAATGATGTCTCTGGTTCACCTGTGTTCTCTCAGTAAGGGATGTGCTGCCCAGATACAAGCACCTTCCAGAATCCAGCTTTTCTGAATCTCCAAAATGCAAATTACCTCTCTATGATTTCCTCTGTTAAGACATATCTATAATTCCTATTCAGCAATGAGAACAGAAATGCAAGTGTCCAAATATCCAGGAGAAAGCTCACTCTAGGACTGTTCCTAACCTAAAGGAAGGTGTAACTCCCATTGATTTCAATAAGCAATGAAGGTAAACAGCTTACTTGCGAAATGACCAGAAAGAGGGAAATGTGAAATTGTACAAGCCATGCTAACCTAAAGATATTTCCAGTTCAGTCACACTGTCAAAACATTTAGATAGTCCACGACAATACTTGAACATAATCTGTGAATATGCAGCCAATATCAAATGTGGTTTACCCACTGTTTTTCTGGAAGTTCTGTTGATCTACATGGTTATGCTTTATGGGAAGAAAAAAAATGTGTCAATTCCCATTTAGTTAGTTTAACTCTAAATTATCTCAGTCAACATTGCCAGTAATGTCATGTAATAGTGTAAAAGCCTTGTAAAAATGCCCTCTGAAAATTGTATTCTGAGAAGCACAATAATGAAAGAAGTGTCCTTCTGTCTCTTTTTTTATAGGCCATCAAATATGGAGGAATCTTCCCGCCTGTTGTGTGTTTTTATTGCAAAAAATGCAGCAGTTGCTCACAACAGATTTTTCAGTTCATGTTGTTTCTCTCTCCATGGAGAGTTTGGCCAAGTATGTCAAAAATAGATACCCAAAGTTAAGTTTGCACAGATCATTTAGCAGCTTCTGTTAATGTCAATTAGAGTAAGAGCATTCATCAGCTAATCATCACTCAGTAGCTTAGGTAAATTTTACATAGATCTACACATGTATTTGTCTGTTTGTTTGTCTTCCTCTTGTGAGCAACTTGGGGCAAACCTGCAGCTTTTGTTAGTGAGCTTGTCTGCATAAATTATGAGAAGCAGAGGTGGAAGAAAGGCAAGGTGTTTTTCAAAAGCATGCAATGACCAGAAATGACCATGAGCAAATGCACCTCCCAAACATCAATTCATGAGTACTCAGTGAAGGTTAGAATCAGGTTTTTCTGTGAATACTTACTCACATTTGAGTATGAATTCAGACTTAATGGTTTTGATTGCAAGGGATTTGTATCTGCCTTTCACAATTATTTGAGTAGGCCTGGAACAAACTGGTGATGGCATTTCCATACAATCTCTATTAAGCCTGAGACTTTTGTATTCTGATTGAGGATAGTTTCCCAGAGAAGAGAACGAATGTGCTTGTTTGAAAATTCTTCCCATGCCTAACCTATTTATTTGCTTACATTTGCAAATGTACAGGATGTCATTCTACTTAAGCGTCCTATCACAACAAGTTGCCCAGAGCAGTTGTCTCCATCCTTGAAAATATTTGATACCTGACAGGACATGGTCATGGGTGACCTGCTCCAGGGGACCTGCTTTGAGCAAGAATGTCTGACTAGATGACCTTCAACATGACCAATGTTATTGGTCCTCTGATTCCTTCATTTATTCCTATATTTAACTTCATCCTATCAAATGCTTTGTTGATGAAGATCTGTCCATCTCAAATCAAGTCTAAGGCAGCCATTGCACTTTCACACCAGAGAATTGGTGTAAATGGAAACCAATGTAGAGACTGATCCAGCATTGCCCATGATTTTGGGTAGTTCCATCTATGAGCCTAGCACTTTACATGCTGTCATGGTGAACAGATGACACGACAGCAAGGAGAGAACTTTGTTTTCACAGTGCACAAGTGTAACAGTAGTGACCCAGTATGGATGGTAATAGTGAACCACCACTAGTTTTGTATCTCACATTCTCCTGCTTGAAGAAGAGGAGAGTAAGAGACTTATCATACTCTCTTTAGTGGAAATCAAAGTAGTGCCCAAATGAAACTGAATTCTCTCTATAGCACACAGTCACTTGAAATATACTTTACTTCAGGATATGCACATTGACCTAACCATTCTAGTATTTTTATAGGCATGATCTGAGTTCTATTCGAATTATTTTTTTTCCAGAAATCTAAATCATTTTGCCATTTACCCGCTTAAAAAAAAAAACCCAACAAAAACAAAAACAAAAAAACCCCACCAACAAACAAACAAAAAATCCCAAAAAACTATAATCAGAAAGGGGAAATCAGACTCAGTGGTGGATTAGTCTTTTTTAAAGATCAGATTAATCAGGGCCATTCTTAGAATCATAGACTTGATTCATTTTTAAACTATTACCATGTCATGCTTAGAAAAGCACGCTGCAAGCTAATAAAGGAATACAGAAGAGCTACTTGAGTTAGTTGATCTTTAAAAAAAAGCTAATATATTTAAAGAGGGGAAAGAAAAAGAATTACCTCTTTAATATCCTGCTTGTATTACGGTACATGCATCTATCAACAGATGAGAGAGGCAACTTAAATCTCAGCAAGTAGGAGCAGAGACATACATGTCCTACTGTGATTTTAATTCAGTGTATAATTATCTAAGAGGGAAAAAAATTCCTTTAAGATAATTTAGAGGTATTGCAAAGTATTCAGTGGTTAGCACTGTAGGAAATTATTAGAAGGTAAGCTAATGAGAACTCAGTAGGGAGAAGCAAAACTGTTTTTTCATATCAAACCATGGTAGCTGTGCTTATGATCTAGTTGCTGTTCAGGATCTGTTTTCAAAGATGACTGGAATGCTAGACATGATTAGATGCTGTGGCATGTCCTGCTTTAATCACAGAACCATAGAATCTATGATTTGTGTTGAAAGGGACCTTAATGATCATCTAGTTCCAATTCCCCTATCATGGGCAGGGGACACGTTCCACTTGACCAGTTTGTGTAGAACTCAGTTTAAAATAGTCTTGAAATCTACTGATTTATACAGGTGTGAGGAAGGACTTGGTGCACTGAGAATGTAGAAGAAGAATGCAAGCAGTGGTCTAAATTGAATTACTGATGTTGTATGCATTACAGATGTTGTTTTCCTTCCTGTACAGAACATTCATGGCTTCATTTTTTGTCCTAGAACCCAGATTTGCTGTGAGGTGGTAATACAAAAAAATACAGGTAAATGAATACTGCTCAGCTAAAATTTCGTCTTCTCAATGTGTAGTTAAATTGATTTCATTTCTGAGTGTCTTTTATACACAATTCACTGGATGTTAAAAAACCTGTGAAAAGAAGAATATTAGAAAAATATTATGGCAAGTATTGCTTCTAGTAAAAACCTTTGGTCCAGAGTCTGGGAATCTCATACAGTCATTGCTACCAGACATCAGCTGGAGGATGAACTTCTAAATCATCTGCTGCCATGAATTCTGGGTCACCCCCATTCAACTTCTTGTTGCAAAGAACCTTTAAGATACCCTGAGAAGGAAATGTGGTCTAAAACAAAAGCCTGCTTTGCTCTCCTAATGCATCAAGAGATTTGCAAGGTGAAAAGAAGTATGAAATTTAGCTCTCTCCTGAGTGTAGACAGGTTGGTGGAAATTCAAGATAATTAATGTAGTCAGGCTATGCTGACACTCCTCTATATCTCCCCAGAGCACTTAGGACATGTATATCAGAAAGGTCTTTAGAGATAAAAGAAGTGTAAGGTGAGAGCTTTAATCTCAGATGGAGCTTAATGACTTCAACATTGCTCATGATAATAACTATGAGCTCTCTAAGGAGGGGAGCACATTTCTGTAGTTATTTAAAGGATTACTTCCTTCTGCCATTTTTCAGTTGCAACCTACAAAATCACAAGTCATTTTGGACATACAACAACGGACAGCTGTCTGAATAAGCAGCTTAGAAGACGAGATTATCCCCTTAAAAGACAGTATCAGAGAAAAGAGGCGATAGAGAGTTTGTTGTTTTGTTTTGTTTTCAACATTAAAAAATATGAAAATCTTTTAACTTGGTTAAAGGGCATGTGTACACTAAAGAAGATGAAAAGCAGGAAAAAATAAAGCACCAAGAACCAGTTACATTTCAATGGAAGGGACTGAAGTGAGACATATGAAGAAAAATTGTATGACTGGCTTTTTCAGAGTAGGTTTCCATTTCCAGAACAGAAATTATGTGAAGATTAATGGTTCCTTCCAAGACAATCTTCAGTAAAGGGCTCAGCAAGTCATCAGCAAGGAGAGCTATTCTTAGCTTGCAGCTTGGGTATCTGTGGTTGTGGGGCAGTGTACAGAGATCTCCCTCCAGCTGTAGTGGTGGGGACTACTTCTCCCCACAGGCACGTGGTGGCAGTTTGGGGGGATCCTTAGGTGACACATCTGAGTGACATCTGACACAGCCCCAGTCTGCATTACTGCTATCTGTTTCAAGGGCCTATCCAGCCTCTTAGGGAAACTACAGGAAGGAGTAGTCTCATGCCTCTAAATGAGATGCCAGCAAAATTTTGTACCATCTGCTAAGGCTTACATGTGTTTCTTACTTGTAAAGTGTTAGTAATATAATTTCAAACTCCTGAAATGGAACGACCTGAGGTTCAAAATAGTCTTCCTAACTGTACATAGCCATTTATAATTATATCCAGTGGTGGTCATTTAGAATGTGGCATCCTTGCCACACAGTGATGTCAGAAGTAACAAATCTCTGCAGTATATACAGAAGGTTGTTGCAGTCAGTATTCAAATCCTACTTTTTAAAATGGTACCTGTAGTATGGGGTGGTGTGGTGTCCACATGCAACCATAGCAATATTCACGTGCTTCCCCTGAAGGAATCAAACAGGAAAAACACAAGTCCAGGAGGCTCCTGCTTCTACATAGTGTTCCAGTTCCAGTGAGAAGTGATGACTATGTTTATGGTGCACAAATTGTCCCACTGAAAGAAGAGGGAGAATGAAAATTAGCAAAACTCCCAAGAGAAATTTCTGAAAGTTTCCAAATATAAATGAGACTTTTACTGTCTGAAAGTGTCATTTGCTCTCTGTCTTTGAAGGGAGATTATAAGCAACAGTTACGGAGCATCTTCCTAGCTACCAATTGCAGTTATAGTACTAGAAACAATTTTCATGGCTGTAGGGAGGGAACACCTTGCAAATCAAAATGCATAATTTGTTTAGAGACAGCCATGGGTGAAAGGAGCCTTAAGCTAAGTCTTAACTAACTTGGAAGGTTTCTAGCAGGTTATGGCAGTGAAAATGTAATGAATGACAAATGCTTAGGGCCAGACACTGGGAGAAGTCTCCAGTGAGCTCATTCAAGAACCTAGTTAAAAATTTATGACAGAATTAATATACATACATATATATATACACATACACACACACACACACGTATGCCTACAACAGCACAGAACTCCAGCCCACAAAATAGCTCTGGGAAAGCTCAGAATATGAGAAGGAAGTGAAAAATCTTTGAACAAAGATTTTCCTGTGGAATATCTGTGCTATACCTTTTTGAGTGACTTTTTGTGAGACTTGTTAGAAAAAGGAAGTTTGAGATAAATGAGTAATATTTGTTCAGGGGAAATGAAGAGAGGAAAAGCAAATGCTGATGGATTTTTCTCTGCAAAAGAGAAGATTTCAAGGTGACTTAGAGAAGCATTCAAAATGATAAAGGACTTGGTTAAAGCTGAAAAAGATAAACAACATTCACCAATGAGGAGATGAAAACCTCTATAATATATATAATAGCCTCTAACTGGATTTTGTGTTATTTGGGCTTTAGCTGGGGAAACGTAACATGGCTTGACAGCAGGAGTGACTACCAGTAATTAATTTCTAGGTTTAAAGATGCAAGATACCCAGAAAAACCTTTGCTATTTTTAATGAAAGCAGTTGTTACTTGGAACACAGATGAAGGAAGAAAACGGTTTATTTATGTAGTTAAATTAGAAAAATTAAAACACAGAAATTAAATACGGAAAAATTAAACACACTGGGTAGAAACATTCAGCACAGAGGTGAGTTGATCTTTTGTACGTCTGTACTTGCAGAGAAATGGGCAAACTGGCTGGATTAAATGGAAAAAAAAAAAGCAGCTCTCCATTATGTTCATGGGAAAACCAAAAAGTTATTTCATTGAGGCCTGAAATATTGTTCACTTTAGCACCATTTTGTGATTTTGTCTTTCAGCCAGGGCAAAGCTTTCAGTGCTGAAAATACAGATTTATTGTTACCAGGTCATTTTCTTGAAGCAGTTTTTGGACTAGGAAGATGCAAAATCTGTTAACTTTTTCATGGGGAATCCTCAAGTCTTTGGGATACTGTTCTGCTTTAATATTGCTACGTGGGAAGCTAATATTTTGGTTGCTTTACGGAGATTTAGAAGAAAGATTGCCTTTATTTTAAAGAGCTGAAAAAATGATGCATAGAATTTCGGAGACTTGTCCAAAACACAGAAAACTATGAGCATAAAGTCCATTTTCCCAAACATTCAGTATAAAACACAAAACTCTGAGTTATCTACACTTGCAGGAAGGAAAGTGGCATTAAAGTGATAAGGAATTTACCTCTGTATTTGTATAAGGCAGGCTGAAAAAATGTGTGGAGCAGGCATAAGGAACAAATTGTGGGTATAAATGCTCTTGGCATGTTTAAACTGCAAACTAAAGCATGTTTGTGGTCTTTAAGAGCAACTTTGATAAGAACTTTTTAGGAAACTTCCTTGTCTGACCATTTAGGAGGCACTCAGGCAATCACACTCCCACCAGCAGGGGCTTTAAAAACTGGGATTGAAACCACTTCTCAGTGAGTGGCTCCAGTAAGCCAATGGATACCCCACTTGATTCCCTGCATACTTCACTCACACACAGTCAGGCCAGGTTTCCTTAATGATGCAATCCCAGATTTCCCATAGCAGAGTCTCATACCCCCAGTTCCTTTAATTTTATCATGGTGCAGCAGCAGAATGATATCTCAAGCTGGTGCCTCTGGGGAGGGCCCCCCCAAAAAAGGAGCAACTGGGCTATTTGCCCTCATAGTCAATGCGCAAGGGGGTCTTCCAGTTGTTGATTTAGTTTCCTCTGCAGAGGATTCAGAGCCAGGAAGCTCTGCAGTGTGGAACAAAACATACTAAGTTTTGCTAAAACAAGTGAAATTGCTAATGTAGACACACCAGAAATCACTCAGGAATTCTGATGCGTCTTTATAGTGTGCACTTCCTGAATACTTTTTCTTAGACACTGAAAGTCATTGTTTAGGATTTATAGTATTTTATACAGTGGGAAAAAATTTGTCCATCATGATGACTAATCTCTGAAAATAGGATTTTCGGTACTGTCGAGGCTGCACCTTGAGTATTGTGTCCAGTTTTGGGCACCTCACTACATGAAGGATATTTTGCTTCTCTAGTGTCCAGAGAAGGGCACTTTTTTTGAGGTGAGTAGCGAGGCAGAATAACTCACCTGTGTCCAATCTTTGCTTTTCTCATACCAACTGCACACTAAGAATTGATGATTTTCCACAATTTTCTGAAATATTTTGCCATATAGGAAGTACATACCTGCTGTGCAATCCCATTGGATTTGATCCCACTAAACCCTCCTATCTCTTTGTTCCTTATTGCATATCCTGTGGAGTCAGATAAAACCCCTTATGGCTGACTGCAGGGGCTTCCCATTGGTTTTTTATTGTCTCATTATCAGTTTTGCTCAGATTATGAATAAAGGCATTATTTTTCTGAATAGGAATTCATAAAGCCTGGGAACCCAGTAGCCTGGGTTCTGCAGGTCAAGCTGTGTTCCCTTCTGCTTCTCACGTTATCACCACCAATAAAGAATCTGCAGCTGGGGACTCAGCTGACAACTCTGTCAGTGATGCATGGAGAAAGAGAGAGTATAGTTGCTCTTCCACAGCTGCAGTAGAGCTATGATAGGAACTGAAGCAGAAGCTTTCTTTTTCTTTTGTAACTGAAACAAGCAGGTAACATGTGACTACATAGAAGCCAAAAAATCAGAACTATTAAAATATGTCTATACTGATTTTGATTTCTAAATGATCCTGAAATTTTGTCTAGACCATTCTCTTGCTCTACACATGATGTGCCCCAAGAGGTATCTCCTGCAATAACTTTTCACTCTATTCTATCCTTATCCCCAATTCGTAGTTGTAATGGACAAATTTTTTGTCTTCTACACTTCAGCCAGTAGGAAAGTGATTTCCCCTCTGTACTTGGCACTGGTGAGGCCACCCCTGCAGCCCAGTCTTCAGTTCTGGGTCCCTTGAAACAAGAAAACATTGAGGTGCTGGAGCAAGTTCAGAGAATGGCAACTGTGAATGGTCTGGAACACAACTCTGATGAGGAGCAGCTGAGGAAGCTGGGATTGTTTAGCCTGGTGACAAAGACACTCAAGGGGGAACTTAGCACTTTCTAGGACTGTCTAAAAGAAGGTTGTAGCCAAGTAGGGATCGTCTCTTCTCCCAAGTACCAAGCAATGGGATGAGAGGAAATGGCCTCAAGCTCATCATGGGGAGAATTAAATTGAAGATTAGAAAAAACTTCTGCACCAAAAGGATTGTTAGGCACTGAAAAAAGTTGGAGTGGGGAAAACGGTTGAGTCCCCATCCCTGAAGGTATTTAAAAGGTGTGTACCTGTGGCATTTAGGGACCTAGTTTAGTGGTGAACTTGTCAGTGTTGGGTTTATGGTTAAACTTGATGAGCTTAAAGGTCTTTTCCAACCTAAATGATTCTATGATTCTATGATTCTCATTCCTCTGTCTGCATAAAATTTCTGCTCTTCTCTCAAGTTTTACAGAACTTCAGCAAAGCTGCATTCTTCAGTCTGAAAATATGAACATTTATTTCCACTGGTTCCTGATGATTAATTTTGGGAGAGATTTTGCTTTGCCAAAGGAAAAAAGAAATTGGGTTATTACACAATTACTTAATTTATAATTTAAATTTGGTGAGTTTTTTTCCCTAGGTAAACTGGAAGAGGAATGTTTTCTTTTATGAAAAAGGTCAAAACATTTGCTATAAGAGATGATCAATTATGCAGTTGCTGTGACTAAGACCAGTTTTAATATAGTGCTAATATATCTTGGGGACATAGAAGTTCATATGAATGTGAACAATATGAATGGTTTTTAGGTTTTTGCTTCTAAATTCTGACCCAAGTGAGGAGATTCTGGGAAGCTACCTGATGATTATTGTGAAAGCATTTCTTGGCTCTTATCTTAATTTAAAAAAAAAAATCTCACCAAAAAGAAATCCCTAATTAAAAAACTGCATCACAATCAGTAACAACTTCCCCAGAAGAAGACTGTAAGAAGAAAAACAACAATTTAGAAAATAAGCTACCTTCTTTTTTGTTAAGGTCAGAAGTGAAGGTTTTGGGGTTTTTATGGTCAGACAGAATTTAACTTACCCTGGACTTAAAATCTTACAATCCAAGCAACTTTTGTAAACCAATTTAGAAAATATTCAGAAAGAGGAATTGTTATGAAGGAAATATTTAGAATTTCTGTGGATTGAAATACATGGGAAAAGGCAATCATAACCCTGGGGGAAATTTGCCCCTCTGGCTGCACTTTATGCTTAAAAAATTCAGAGGTTTTACTTCACCACTCAGCAGTGAGGGCACAACATAAAAGTAGCACCAACCCTGGGCACCATGGATTCAGCTTTTTGGTAGGGAGCATGTCAGAGTAAAGAGTGGCTCTTTTCCAGCCTGGTCTTATCAAGAGCAACAGGTTATTCACTTGACATTCCTAAGAGAAACAATCTTTGTTCTCCCATTTCTTTCTGTCTTTGAAGGGCTCTCCCACTTTTATTTTCTTTATAGAGTTTCAGATCTTTAAGTCCAGATACCCAGGGAAAATCAAAGCTGCTATTCCCTGTTTGTTTTAGAACTTAACAACCCTCTGATGAAAGTCTACTAAAGAAGTTGCTTGGCTTTTCTTGGTTTCATAGAGCCACCCAATGGGTGCATGCTCTGCGAGCTGCACTCCTCTAGGGTCATTCACTGATAGGATGACATGCAGAGGAAGAAAAGGGGAGCCAGCTTTGATCACTGGCATCATGCAGATTCAAAGGAAAATAATAGGAACTAAAGAAAAATGTGAGATATGTTGAGGAACAGCGAAAGTAGCACTGAGTGAGGCTCTGCTCCCACTGTCAGAGGGATGGATATGAACTATTCTGGAAGTGCAGCATGGGGCCATACACTGGAGTGACACAGTAGGAAATGGTACAAAGTGCCTTACTTCTGGCAACCTTCAAGTGAAAGAGCCATCTCTCTACTATAGTTTTACTGAACAAGTATTCATGTGCTGTTAATGTGCAGAAAGATAGGTGGAGATGATCCCTTTCCTTTAGCCACAGAATATTCTAGGGAGATTTGGAAAATGTTGTCTTCCACTGGGATTAGTAGGACAGAAAGAAAAATCACCATGTTTATTTCTGGGTCCTCCCTCCAAGGCTTTGCAGGTGACAGACCCAGTGAAAGCATCCATCTCCGCTCAGTGCTCAGTAAGCAGAAAATGAAACAGAAGAGTCAGTGTGACAGTGAGTGATTTCAAGCCACTTGTAAAGGCATGCATTCAACCCAAGGCCATCAGCTCAGGAGCCCTCACAACAATAGGATAAGTTTTAATAAAACCACAGCCACCAGAATCCAAAGGGATCTTGAACAAGACAAACAGCAAACACAAAACCTTCTAAAATTCATGCTGCTCATCAAGGTACAAAAGTTCCCCAAAGCACTTTGTCAGGATTTGAAGTTACTATGGGTATTCCTTTCCTGTCCTTGTCTGTCTTCAGCTCAGCTCAAGAAATTCCTCCCAAAACAAACTGCACCAGCAGATAATAATTGCTGTTATTTTCTTTTTGTCTTGGGACATCTGGTTGAGCTGCATAGCTCCTTTCACAATGTCTTGTCAAACCATTTTAAAGACTGGACACAGAAGAGTGACTTCTAGGTAAATCTTGAGACTGATGGAATTTTTGTCATTTGCCAATAAACTCACAGTGTATTGCTCTATGCAACATATGTAAATATGCTATTTGTCAGAAGAGGCTACTCAAAGTTGCACTAAGGGTGGGTCACAAAATTTTAGTCATCATGCTTAGTATCATGTTCTTTTCAACTTTAAACTAGCATTGAAAAACACAACAGGACATTTTTCAGTGGAGTCCTGGATGCTTGGATAAAGGCATGGACTCACTCCAACATTATCAGAACTCCAGTGTTTAGGTTCTGAAACGTAATAAAATGGCATTAAAATGCTAAAAAAAAAAAAAAAAAAAAAAAAAAAAAAAAAAAGGCACTTTTTAACCTGAATCTTCCTGAGATCAAATAGTGTCTTTATCTAGCAATCTGTAGTCAGCCTTTCTCTTAATCTCTTCTGGAGTTTGCACTAGACATAGCCAGGTGATTCAGCCTCTTCCCTGTGATTTGGGAGATGCAAGACCAAATCCAAGCGCTGTATCTGGGCCAAAAAGTAGTTAATTTTTTATACGGAAAAGTTGCAATGGAGGCATTGAGAGTGTGAATCCGTAACAGATTCAATGGGAGTCAGAGCTTTGCAAGCAAAAGTATGGAATAGACAGGTTCAGAAAGCTGCTGTGGGCAGGCCAGCTATAGACTTCAGACTGGCTTTTGTGCATCTCAGATGCAAGTTTTAAACATTGACTGGTGGGATTTCTCCTCTCTTTCTTTTACTGGATAAAGACCAAGTTTGAATAACAAAATCTTAGCCTGATTTTCAAGAGATTCCTGTTTACCACCCTGCTCTATTTTTCAGCTTTTTTTGAGCACATGTGTTAGGATATACTTTCTGCTGCAGCAAAGATCAATTGCAAATGATACCTTTGAAGAGGGAGATTTGAGAGAATCTGCAGGAAATCAAAGGAAATAGCATTACACAAGCCATTTCTTCCTTGTTGACCTCACATACTATCTGTTCTTTCCAAGCAGTGGCTAGCTGTATATATCCCAAACCAGTAAGTTATAAATCAAATTGAATAATAATAATAATAAATCATTGGAGTTTCACAGCCAAAGTATTTTGAAGGTTTCCTCTCTTACCCCCTCAAAAATTGTTGAAAGGGAACCAGGAGTGCAGTTTTCGCCTTTGATAGTTCAGTCTGTCAATTATGCAGGCAAGACCTTCCTGCAGGTCTTATTTTAAGGTACAAACACATATTGAGGAGAGAATTGTTCCTTTCTGCATCCTTTCTTCATGAAACAATGCAAGCAGGCTCTTTTTAACATTCTGATCCTCTAAAAGGACCAAGCTTTATGGCCAAGACACTGAAATATTATCTCAACAAAGAAATCTTACTGGGCTTCTCCTTTAGCTGAAACACAAAGGGAGAAGGCAAAGCTGAGGGGTAGTGTTGACTGTGTTCACTTGCTTGTACTATATCTATCCACTACCTTTTGGAAGAAACTTAGGCTCATCTAAACAGTGACCCTTTTAGAACGTCTTTTAGGGGTGGGCCTTCCCTCAAAAACTTGGTAAAAGTTGACCATCTCATCAAAGCAAATTATCTCCCTCAGTGACCAGTAGAGAGAGCCAAGCACCTTTAAAAATCAATCAATCCTTTCCCTGGAACAAATTTCTAAAGTAGATGAGGTGTTTTTTCTGCTTGTTGCCTCTTTATCCCCATTGACAGTAGGGACAATATAAAGGAGGACTAGGAAGGGTAGGATATTAGGCAAATGCACCAAAAAATACTGGAGAATTCTCTCTTAATATGTAGGCTTCATTGCATTTCATTCTGAAATGGAGGGGATTTGTTTGTTGCTCTCAGGTCTCTCCTACCTCAGTTTCAATCAACTGTTCAGAACAAAATGGGGGCTTGTTTGCTTTTGTTTTGTGTGTTTGGAGGTTTGTCTTTCTGGGGTTTTGGGGTTTGTTTGGGGTAGGGGTTTTCATTTTTTTTTTTTTTTTGAGATTTCTTAATATAGAAATGTACTAAGAAATTCAAATTTTGGAAGAAATTTACCTTTGAAAGAGCTGAGTTAAGCAGGGAGAGAATATAATCAGAAAAGACAGGCTTTGTATGCCATACAATGTTCAGCAGTACAAAAAGATAAACACTATAGATCTGTGCATCAGTGTGCTGACAAGAGCTCACAAGTTTGTCTGTGGGCAAAGCTACAGAGGTTGAGGAAAGGTTTAGGGCTGGATTGGGGATAGTGACTTGCTTGAAGTAGAGCCTCCTGTATACCATTTCATTATGCTCTAACATAGAGCACACCTACAGCGTGATTGGTGCCTTTACTATCTCCTTGGGTCATGCAGAAAATGTTCCATGCCCTGCAGAGTTGCAGGGTCTTGTGTAAGCTTGCTTCAAAATTGATCTGTGTTTCAGGGAGTTCATATGCTAGTGAGTGCTGAGGATGACAGCTCAAATATATATGATACATATAATTTTTGTTTGAAAAAGCTTTCTCCACCAAGTTTCTACTAAAGCTGTGATTTCTAGTGTGACTAGTGACCAAACCCCAAACACTGGCATTGCAATCAGTTTCTTAATGCTTCCTTCCCAAACCTTCCCAAAAACACCAGGATCACATCTTCTTTGCAGTGAGTGAGTTTCAGCAACTATGAAAGCATGGTTTGGGTGTTTTTATCATTTGCTTGCTCTTATTGCCACCACATTACACCAATTAAGTCTTTTATATATCTAAATCCAGTGAGCCAAATTTTCAGCCTGAAGTGTAGCTACCTAGACAGCAGAAATGTGGTGTTAAGTAAGGAGGACCTCAGCAGCTACGATGTGAGGACAGGATCTCAAAGTGTTCTATAGTGCTTATCAACAGCATGTAAGCTGAAGTGAAGAAAGCCAATATGTCATATCAAAAACAGGTGGAATATTGTTTACCCAAACTGGGATTTGGGACAGGACTACAGCAATAATGTAGTGTTTACCATGTGGTTGTTCTCCCTTGGCATGATCCTTTAAAGTTATTAAGTGACCAATGTGTAAGTAAAGATGATGGGTGTAGTTTGTGGGCTTTAATTTCAGATATTGGTGTATATTAAATCACAGTCTGTGCACTATATGTTCCATTCAGCACAGCTCCAATTTCAAGTTCCAAGCATAAGAGAATCCAATATAATATAATTGTGGTCATTTTATTTTCTTCAATAAAAGCAATCATTGCCTGTAGCTGGTTTCAGAGCATTGTGAGCAACTTGAAACTGTTACTGACTGTCTGTTAAAAGAAGTGTCAAGCCTGGCAAATCCTTTTGGAGAGTTTTTGTAAGTGAAATTACATTTTGCTTTTAGATGGAAAAGCACACACTGTTCAGAACACCTGGCAGTCACTGAAGCAAAATGAAAGGCATTGTTTTGTAAAAAAACACAGGTAAGTGCAACGCAAACAATAGCCTAATTCTTTTACCTTAGTCAATTAAAAGTTGGTACATCTATTAAGAGTTTGATCTTTATCATTCTGAAATTAATGGTAAAACACTCACTGACTTCAGTAGCAATACCAACATAAGATAAAATCGCTTCTTGGAATGAGCTGAAAGAACTATTGCCTTCAAGTTTTTAGCATAATAATTAATTACAAGAATAATGTTTTGAGCAAATGACTAGTAATCAGGAGCCCTGTATCCTGTTCCTGGAACAGAAAAGCAAATGCTCAGATTTAAGGACATGCCCTGAATGAAGATGCTTTCTGGAATTAAACATTTTATTCTGACCACTGATCACTGTTCTCTGTGTCTTTGGCATTATCAGTCAGGGCATTGTTTTGCCAAAGTGGCAGACACTCTTGCCGTGGGTGTCAGGGTAATGTCATCTGGGTAAATCCTTGCAGGTCCAGGATCTTAGTAAATATCTCATCTTTACAACAGATGAGCTAATAGAGATACTATGGAGTTAAATAATTTTGTATGTTCTGCTGTGTTTAGAGATTAAGTGATCTGTAAATGCAAGGGTTTCCTGTGATACTGACGTATCATTTCAGATGTGAAAGGCATGTGGCTTCCCAGGATGCCAGTTCTCTGGTTTAGATGTTTTTATTGTCTTCTAAATGATCTATTTGGTTAAGGGCTGAGCACTTTCTATGTGAATCCTAACTCCCTTTCTTTGCAAGGTGGAGGACAACTGGAGAACATTCCAATGCAATCCCTCAACGTGCTTAGAACTCTCTGTCTACAGCTGAGCAGGAGTGAAACAAGGAAAGGACTGTGATTAACAGAGAATTACTTATGCACCTTAAGGTAAGATGAAAAGCTGGAGTGATTAGTGCAGTTCTTAAATTTGCTAAAGTCCTTTGCTTATATTGCTTTTGCATTCTTGGAGTCTGAAACCTGATTTCAGCTAACAGTTTTCTTCCAGAGTTGGAGGTTCCTGCTCTGAAGAAGTGTGTTTATTCTAGTCTATTAACTTCATAAGCTACAAACTTCATCAGAAGAGCAAAACTCCTGTCTTATTCCACCTTCATTCTTATTATAGCCCATTTGGAAGTTTGTGGTTGTATATCCAAGGGTATACTGAGCTCTTGCCTCTTTTCTCTTTAGATTTGTTTTCTTGCATGAAGTGCTAGGCTATTTTGAAAGTGCTCTGCACTTTCCTTCCACATAAATGGAAAGCTCTGCTTGTTTGTCCATCCTGGTTCTCATGCAGTCCTCAAACAAAGACCAAGGGGGAGCCTTGGATCATAGTTGTACTAAATTCCCCTCAAAATGCCCAGGCAGTTTTCCCTGGCAGCAATGCTGACCAAAACAGACTAATAATGACATAGAGACCCATGTCACACATACAAAATTTACAGCACAGGTCTACTTGGAGAGCCTGAGGTAGCTAATCTGTTACAGGCTTCAACCTCAGTGATGATTTATCTCTCCAAGAGTTTAGTAAGGGGCAAAACCAACTGAAATTATTGCCCACAAGTTACAAAAATTGAGTCTAGAATGGTACCTTGGTTTTAGTTTCAGCAATAGGTCTGGGGGGCAGCCACAGTTCTGGAGAGGCCCTGATTTGGAAGGCAAGCAGATTCAGATCTAGATCTAAAGTCCAGGGCCTGTATCCATTGCAATATGACATGTGCTTGATGGAACACTGATATAGGAACTGAAAAAGTTAATAAACTCTTTTTTTTTCTGGTGTTATATCTATGTTTAATTTCTCTTCACCATTTGCATTTACAATACATTTGAAAGTCTGGCATTTTGCAGGAATATAAGAAGACCAGTAATTAAAGCAAGCTGAAAGAATCCAAGCCAAAGTCAATAGTTACCTATTTTCTTTTTCTCTTTTAAGCAGAAACTTTTCAAATTCAACAGAGAAATTTTCTTCATTATAACTTATTACAAAAGCTATAAAAACAAGATATCTTGAAGGAGTAAACCTGCATCTCTTTCCAAACCTGATTTAGGAGGTTGAGGGAGATTAAACTGAAAGGGATTATGTTTTTAACTTAAAATTTTCCCAGGGGAAAAAAAAAAAACCCCAAACCCAACATTTCACAAACCAAAACACTAGATGACACAATTGCAAAACTGGGCTCTATTCACAGAAGAGAAAATGCTTGGCTGGCATTCATATAGTCCTCTGTGCCTCTTTTATGAGAAACTGGGTCTTGGGCAGGGACAGCTGTGCTGCTTGGGTGCCCACATCTACCAGGTGCTGGGACACAGTCAGCTATGGGAAATGAGAGAGGGCTCCTACACCTGGAAAAGGTACTGGTCTAAGAGATGGAGAATTTCATAGGGTGTCTAAGCATCTTGCAAAGTGTTAACATCTAATAAGAAAGCTTATGGCCCAAATGCTGCACTTCTGCAAACATTAATACAGGCTGTTGTTAGCCAGGGGAAATACTTTGTGAGGCTCATTAGTTTAATTGGTCCCTGTCATCTAGTTAAAAAGGAGGAAAGAAATGCTCCTGACAAAAGCACAGGCTCTGTGCAAGTGGTGTTTTGCTGCTGTAGCTCTGCTGTGTGCTGGCTGACTAGCATGGGGCACATGCATCCATCACAGCCTTCTCCTCCATTAGCACAGGACAGCAGCAGGGCACAGCTCCCTGGCACAGTTACATGCCTAAACCACTACCATCATAACCAGCTTGGGTGTGTGCATGCCTCAGCCACTACAGCACAGATTTGGAGTGCCACATGCCTGCATGCTTCTCCTCCTTCTCCTCCTTCACTGCTGCTAGGGGTGAGTGGCTTACAAAGATCCTCATCTCTAAAATCATTGTAAGTACAGCTGTGTGGGAACCAAGATTTAGTAGGGACTGTTTTTGGAGACCAGTTGCATGAATGTCCTGTTGTATCAGCAGGGATAAGACATGGACTTCTGCTTCCTAATCTTTGGTATGGAGCTGAAATTTACTTAAGGCACAGCCTGTTTTGAAACAGAAGCATACATCAGGAGACCCTTCCAGGGAGGGAAGGTATTGCTTTCAGGTGATTACAGCTGTATCTGGCTCTCCACAGTTCTAGTGGTGTCAGAGGTACCAACAGGGATATGTCACAGTGCCAGCCTGTGCTGGTCTCTGCTGAACCCAGCTAACAGAAATGCAGCAGTGTTGTTAAGATCCATGCAAATATATTCCTGCAGGTGTCTTGGTTTCTCGTTTGCAGCCCTGGCTGCTGTGGGGTTTAGCTGTCTTTTCTTCTATTGCAGTATCTAAGTTAAATCTAAGGCAAAGTGTGTAGTCTGCTTTCTAGATCATTTAAAACCTGTGGCAAAAGGAGCTATATTGGTTTGGTTAATTGTCCTCATCCAAGAAACACTGGTAGCTCCCCTGGGTCACTACAGCAATTTCTTCCACGCTGTAAAATGTTTACTTCTCTTGAGTGAAAACGCGTAGGCTGTCATTATGTGACTCTGCAGTTCCACACTGATAAAGGCTACCTGTGCCTTTTTTTAAGCTAGTAAACAACTGCCAAATTCACTGGAATAGTCTCAGAGATTTATTTCTAATTTTTTTTTCTTTTCATTGTTTTTGATTTGATATTACATGATTGATAACAACATTTTGTGCTTTACAGATCTTGCTCTCTTTGACTATGCTGGTTAGCCTCTGCTTTTTCACAGAAGTTGGCCAAGCTAAGTCTTTCCTTTTGATTCATGAAGGTTGTAAGGTCAGTTCTGGTAGGTATGATTTGCTAATGAATTTGTGCTCCATTTCTCAGCTGGCTGGTTCTGCCAGTAGGCTTGGACAAATACATTGACATCTGAATTTAAGGTGACATTGAGACTTAGGTAAAAAACATGTGAGAATAGATTTAGAAACATGCACTATGCAAAATAAATATTAAGTAGAATAAATAAAAGCACTTTGATAATAAGAACATATATATGTGTGTGTATATCTATCTATATCTATATCTATATCTATATCTATATCTATATCTATATCTATATCTATATGTTACAGTTTTAAAAGTTTATATAATTTCATATATGTCAGCCTCAATCTGAGGGACTCTTCTGCGCTCCCAAGGAAAGGGAAAAGTGAAGCACAAGCAAAGGAAGGGAAAGGGAGTCCTGTGGCAAGCAGCTTTTCCAGTGCATTAATTCCTAATGTGGTAAGTGCCAATGCAGAGATGACTTGGAGGGTCACTACTGGGTGTCATTTTCCTCACACAGTGTGTGGAACAGAGCATGGGCAGAACTGAGTTCATTGCTCCCCCTCACACCACCAGCCAACCCAACCGGGTCATCTCAGCCAGGTGAAGTCCAGTCTGGACTAACTTTCCTGCATCTAAAATAGGGAGAGGCTAGAATTTGAATCCTAGGCTGCAGTTGATCTTTCACAACAACGATGCCTGAAACTGGAAATGGATTCTAGAGGCAGGATGTCTCTAGGCTGCTTTTTAACAGTCTTTTACTCAGCACTTGAAAATTTTTCTTTGGTTCAGAAAAGGTCAGTCCAACAGATGAGACAAGAGTAGGGGCCAAGGCACCACCAGGGACTTCAGCTTTGGCTGAATTTTCCAGTTTTGACTTGTACTTCTTGTGTGAGTGTACTCAAGCTATTTCATTTATCCATGTTTCCATCCACTCTGAGGTGAAACACAGTGTGCAATACTGCTTCATTTTTACTGTGATTTGTTTGTAAACAGCTCAGGGAAAAGAAAAAAGAAAAAAAAAAAAAGCTGTCTCATTATTTTCTTTGGCAGTATATTCCCCCATCCTTAAATGATTTTTGGTCCTCCACAGTGTTAATTAGAAATTATTAACAAACTGGTGCCTTTTCAAAAGACAGCACCATTGTATGATCCATGTAAATGTGTCTTAGAGGCAGAAGGAAAATAGGAATATCTATGTGGGAAAATCCAAACTTTATCTCAGCATACTCAGTGGTTCTGACCAATAGAGAGCCTCATAAGTCACTTAGGGTACACCAGGAGCGTTGGGCTCACCCAAAACACAAACTACAGCTTAATTTCAATGATGAAAAGGTAGCATCTCATGGATAGAACCGGGAATTGGCTTTGACTCACTCCTGGATCAGAGGACATTCAAAACTACATTTTCCACTTCCAAGAAAGGTGTGCTGAATGCCATACAGGAGTAAGAGGTACTTTCTGCATGTCATATTGTAGTTATTTTCCTGTACAAAGGAGAAATCCTGAAAAATTACTGAGAGTCAAAGAAAAACAGAGAGAAAGACATGGAAAAATAGGATGTAACGCTAGAGTTGAGAAAAGGGGGACAATGGTGAAAGGGGACACCAGTGTTTACTCTATAGGATGTTTATTTTGTGTTAAATGCAAAGTAAGTAATATGTGCCACTGTCATCACCACCATTACCTAAACATATTTTTTTTTCCTTTTGCCATTCATTAAATGATTGAATGACATCAAATTAATGAATGTCCAGAGACATGAATGAATTCTGAGAAAGAAAATGACAGTCTGCGCTTCAGGAACAGGTTTCAAGTAGAATGTCCCCTTCACTGCTGGCGCATCGTGCCACAGCAAGAGAAGATTCCATGTTTTTAGTTTGTTGCTACTTTCTAGTGCCCCTTACAAAGCCTAGACAGATTGTGGGAATCTGGTATTTGAAATGTAAATGGTGTCGTGCCTAATTTCTAACCACCAAGATCTATCACAGGTTCTTAATCCTTTCCATGGAATTAAAACTTAATCCCTTTACCCTGAGATTTAAGGTAATAATCTGAGTTTTCTGGGAAATCTCTGATATAAAACACCTTTGGTTTTGCATAGAACACACTACAGGTATAGTTATTTAACTTGCTCAAGAACACCTGGCCAAAATTAATTTTTTGGAAGAACAGGTAATTCAACTTCTTTGCAATAATTTGCATATAAATAAGCATGCAAAACCTTAATTTTAGTTTCTCTGAAATCACAGCATTCAGTGTAGATACATTAAGGAATTTCAGTGGAGCATGAGATAAGCTCCAGAAATGCTGAATCCTTTAGAGTACCACATTTATGCTATCACTCAGCAACAAATTCCATTTTTGATGATCTTGCCAAGGTGTTCAAACTACATTAATTACGTCAAATTCTTTGATTGGTATTTAAACTGTTTTCTCTTCCTTTCAAAAAGATTGCCACTTTAACTGTCCAAGTGTAAAACACTGTTGCAGAAGGGTTTATGAGTGGTAATGAGACACACTAATCTTACCTGCTCATTCAATGTAGATTCAGATTTGTGTGTCTGAAAATAGTATAATGTTTCTGAGATTAGTATAATGACGTACTCTTGTTTGAATTATACAGAAATAGTGCATTAAAAAAAATGGAGATTAGTGTCAAAACTTCTTTTAGTGGATAATATCTTGAGGAGAGATGTCTTAGGTTCAAATTAGGATAATTGCAACTAATTGAATGTAATTTAGAAAGCAACCTCTTCTAGAAATGGTGGTCAGCTAATGAGTAATCCAGTACATCTAATAGATAGATTGTTGACTGCAAAGCAATTAATTTGATGTTTCCATGTCATTTATCTCTATTCCTACATAGCAAAGTTAACACAGAACTCCAATGACACATGATGTCAGGAAAGAGGTAGGTGCTGGAATTATTTGGTGATACTATCATTCTCTGACTGGCAATCTTTACTTACAAGGTTCAGTTTTCATTCCTTCTGACAATTAACCACAGGACCGGATCTCGTATAAACAGTATTCAAATAAGCTTCTTACCAAAATTAAAAGGTAATTTTAAGCATAGAAATTATGTATGTTTGGTTGGTGTGGCAAGTTTTTAGTAGCAGGGGTGCCAGGGGGGACGTCTGATAGAAGAAGCTTAAAACTTCCTGTGTCTCACAGAGCCAATTCCAGCTGGCTTCAAGACAGGCTTGCCAGTGGCCAAGGCCGAGCCTGCCAGTGACAGTGGTAGTGTCTCACTGGCAAAGTACTTTAGAAGGGGGTAAAAAACCCTGCAAAACAACAACTGCAGCCAAAGAAGAGAGGAGTGAGAGTAGGTGAGAACCAACACTGCTGACACCAAGCTCAGTGAAGAAGGAGGGGGAAGGCTTCTCCCAGGTGCTGGAGCAGAGATTTCCCTGCAGCCTGTGGTGCCGACATGGTTAGGTGGCTGTGCTCCTGCAGTCCATGGAGTTCCACGCAGAGTAGAGATCCACCTGCAGTCTCTTGAGAACCCCATGCAGGATCAGATGGATGCCCAAAGGAGAAGCCTGCCATGGAGCAGGCTCCTGGCAGAACCTCTGGATCCATGGTGAGAAGAGCCAGTGCTGGAGCAAGTTTGCTGACAAGTCTTGTAACCCCACAGGAGACCCACACTGGAGCAGCCTGTTCCTGAAGGACTGCACTCCATGGAAGAGTTCCATGCTGGAACAGGTCATAAGGAACTGTGGCAAGGACTTACTTTGGAGAAGTTTGTGGAAGATTGTGTTCTGTGAGAGGGATCCCATGCTGGAGCAGGGCAAGATTGTGGAGTCCTCTCCCTGAGGAGGAGGGAGTGGCAAAGAGAACAACTGACCACAGCCCCCATTCCCCAGTCAGGAGTAAAGTTAAGGTTGGCAAGAAAGGAAGGGTAAGGGGAAGGTGTTTTAAAATTTGTTTTTATTTCTCCTTATCCTATTTTAATTTGATTGGTAGTAGGTAAAGTTATTTTTCCCCAAGTCAAGTCTGTTTTGCCTATAACAGTAACTGATGAGTGATCTCTCTCTGTCCTTATCTTGACCCATGAACCTTTTTGGTATTTTCTCTCTCCTCTTGTCTAGCTGAGGTGGGAAGTGATAGAGTGGTTTTGGTGGACATCTGTTGTCTTACCAGGGTCAACTCACCACAAGAAAATATTCTGTTTAACAAATGCTCATTAACAATAGCCTGGTTGAAAACCTATCCAGTTTTATAAATTTTATAGCATATCAGTTATTAACCAGATTCATCCAGTGATCCATGTCTTTATGTGGCAGGATAAGCACTTGTGCTAACACTTGGGAAAATTTGGGAATGAGCAACCAAGGCAAAGGGATAGTGACACTCTCTTCTGTGGTATTGTTATCCTTGTGTTTGCCCTCCTTGTCTGCATGCAAAAGGACAAGCAGAAGGTGGTCCTGCCCAGCCTAGCCCATGGCTTGATGACAAGAAGGATATTCTCTCTTATGCTGGACATGTCAGATCTCTGCTAGAACAAAAAGTTGAATCTGGGTTTCCAAAGCACACCAGACTCAAGAGGAAGGCAGTATTAAACAAAGCTGGTAGGCAATGACACAGACCTACTCAATGTGCAGCTACATCTTTCTTTACAGACAATGTTATATGCTGGGATAAATACTTGAAATAGCCACTAAATAGGAGGCTGGCAGCAATCAGTTGGCTTTGTTAAAAAATAACAGCTCTATGAGTTGCAAGGAGGAGGTGAGTAACTTGTTAAAGTATCGGACTTAAGAAAAAATCACAGGAAGAAAAGGTGAGATAAAATTACAGAGCCATGAAAATAGCTGCTTAATCACTCATTTCCCTACTTCAAGGTACAAGCTCTACTGCAAAAAGTCCATAGTTGAGAAAAACTGGACTGTCCCTGTAAAGCCAGCTATTTATCAAAAGCTCTCTCACAACAGACTCCTTAACAACTCAAGAAAACATAATCAGAGAGGAAACAAAATAACCCATCACAAATCGTCTGGTTTTCTGCTTCTTTTCCTGTCCCATTATTTGTGCCTCAGGGCATCTTAAAGACTGATCATAAAAATTTCTGGGAGAGGTGAGAAAGGTGCAACATTACCAAGCCAGACAAGTATAGTTATGTTTTGGATGAAGAGCAGCAAGATATTGAAATGTACTGAAAACATCCAACTATGCTTCTTTTCTAAATGGACTGCTCTTACTTCTGACATGCAGGAACCAAGAAACAACATACTTTGCAGACCAAAACAAAATTTCTTTTTCTAGGGCAGAGTCTCTCACAGATGTCTTGAATAATCTCAGCAAAGATCCGGGATCCCAGGAGATCATTTACAGCTCTTTAACAAGGAAAAGGTAAGTTGTCTTTGAAGAATTTACAGCACCACCTGAATGATTGCTGCTTTTTAGAATTTGTAGTTGCCTATTTTTCTCTCTTTTATGTTTGCTTTCCTGGAAGTACATTTAAGAAGCTTCTGTTTGACAATTTGTTTACCAATAATCATGATTTTAAAGAATAGCGCTGTTTACTCTTTACCAGCCAAACATATTATTGGACATTTTTTAAGGAAGTGTTTTATGCTAGTATTAATTAGCATTCAGCAAACCCAGCTACCAGAAACATTGTCCCTGAGCTGAAATGCAGAGGATCTTCTGTAATACATGTGTAAACTGGTATTAGTGTCAGTGTCATGTAAACACTACAGCAGGACAAGAAATACTGCAAAGATAAATTAATTAATGGTGATCTGCTCCAATGTTACAGTGAAAAGAAAAGCCTTTCTTTGAATAGCCAGAAAGTTCTGCTCTGGGCTGCATGTTCAGCTTGAAATGATGGGTTAAGAATCATTTACCATCCATACAAAACTATCTGGAGGCATTCCTCTTTTTCTGCTTTCTGACACTAGCCTAGGCCTAATAATCATGGGAAGATTTGGTATTCATTTATTTTAGATTTTGGAGCACCATATATTTTCAATGGGTCCTGAAGTGCATGACCTACTTCACTGCAAGATGGTTGAAATCTTCTGAACCACTTTCATAGGGCAGTCCTTCACACAGAGTGACTAGAAAGAAGACTCATTTAGGTGGAATGTGTTCCTTTCTTTGTTACTCTTCTTCTAGATTCTGGTAGGAGTTTGCATTCCTATTTCAGTTGAGGCTTGTCTCAGTACATAAACCCTCATTTCATTGTGACAGCCTCACAAAATCTGGGGTGCTGTGTCTTGTCTCAGAATAAAAAGGGTTGCAATCAATGATGTGGGAACATAGTGGGGTCTTGGAGAAAAAAACAGGGAATACTGCTGCGGACTTAGGGAGTATAAACCGTGGGAGGAGCAGCACAACAGAGGAGAATGGTGAAAAGACCCCCTAGAGTAGGATCAAGCCCACCCCACACTCAGCTCCTGCATGCCCTCCTACACCACCCCCTCTGGGGCAGTCTGATGAGGGCAGCAGGGGCACAACCCCACAGCCCAGGCAAGCTCTGCAGTGGGGCACACTGAAGAGCAGGGCTGCAGGAGAGCCCCAGGAGGGACAGCTCGCCCTGCAGGTGAGCCCAGGTGCAAGGTCCCCCTGATGCCTTAGATCTGAAGGAGATCCTGGTACTGGGCAGCCCAGGGTGGGGGATTGGCACCAGGGCTAGGAGACATAAGCTTTATTGGCCCACACAAAAATTAGCTTTTCTCAATCCAAGTTAGTGCATACCAGCTGCCTCATCAACAAATAGATAACATGATGGGGAAAAAGTCAGAGGAAAGCCTACCTGAAGTTGAAAGTGTTTTGCCTTGTTTTCTTTTTAATTGGAGACCTTCTGGAATCCAGAAATGACATTAAACTTCCTTTTAGAAGAGGTAATTTAAAAGAAAAAGACAATCAAGGGGTGAACAAATGAAGCCTTTTTTTACTGCTGTATGAATAAAAAATTTTATTAATAAGCCCTTTCATTTCAGGCTTCCACTCCACAGTCACACATTTTGAATGTATAACCACAGAGATGAAAATGTTTACCTCTTAAGTCCTTCACAGCACTTCAGTTGTTCGGAAAATAGAGAAAGGAAGCAAAGAAGGCATGGGCACAGAGCAACAGAGGACAGTGAGAGTATAGATTTAATCACAAACCCTTTAAAAATTACTCTTTTGTTTCTCAGTTTTCAGTCTTTATATTGCATAACCAATTCTTTTTATAAGAATAGCCAGTCTCATTTTACTGTTTTAATGTTTTTTTTAAATTTTACTTCAATATACATTTGTGGGTGATGAAAAGAAAAATCTAAATTGCAACAGTAAGATCAGCACCCATGTGTTTTGGTTCACATCCAGTTGTTAAGATCTGGAAAAACTAGAAACAGCAGCAAGCTGGCAAAATAAGAGTGAGGAGTGAAGAGAAAATAAATCAATACCATGCCATATACAGTTTCACTCTACAGAGCCTTTCTGTATTTACATGTCTGTGAGGAAAACACTATTTTCATGTATTAATTTTTGGGTTTATATTTAAGCCTGAGTTTTTGTTAAGAGTAGTCTACAGTACAGTGAGAATACAAGTGTTCAGGGGTGCAAATGTTGGTTTCTGTAGTAATCTTTTGAAAAATATTGAACAAAGCTGATTTTTTTTCTCTTTGGTATCCTTGGCATGGTTAAAAAGAGGAGTTTGAGCATGCATGTCATTGACTAATGCTGAAATTAAGACCGATTTGAGAGGGTTTCCTCAGACCCCTGATGGTCATAGCAAAGAAAAGCAAGCTCTATAAATCTAATTGGCTATACACTACAGCAAGTTTATCCCTATTGTACTAATTGTACTAACTGTACTAACCTATTGTTAATTGTACTAAAGGATTCAAGGATTAATTAGAAATAAAGACCAGGAGATGAACTGAAGATTCTCAGGGGAGACACTGATACGTATTATCCTTGAACTGTGTAATTATCCAAATCCTTACTATTTTAGAGTGGTGTGCTCACCTGAATGTAACCCTAATTGCCTCTTTTATTCTTAGCTCCATGGTTTTGTACAGATTGCTAATCATATTTCAAACCAGAACCATGTGTTGAAGACCTGCAGAAACAAAAGTGGAAAAATTCTTAATGTCCTAATTGAGAGGAGGTTATAGCACAATATTAAGATCAAACTGCCTCATGCTTGAAATCAAGAACAAACCACTCTTTGTCAAAAAGGTATGATTCTTTTCCTCAGCTTGTACTCAGATTTTCCCTTAGGTTAAGCTTTTGTCAAAAGAGAAGTGGTGCCTGATTAAAAGGTGGGATAAATGAACTCAAGTGCTTTCTGAAGGGAAAAACAGACCTCAGAGCTCTCATTTTGATGAGTGACTGTAATACTGTACAATGTTGGACTTGTCCTTAGCACTTATCTATCCTAGTCCCAAGCAGTACCTGGCACCTGTGAAAGGCCACAATAAACACTGTCTGGGTCTAATGGGAAGATACTAGGGACTGACTTCCTCTGGAAAGATCTGCTTTCCATCCCTGTCACTTCCCGTGGGCTTTCAAAAGCTTTTCTCCCAGTCTGTGGCTGCCTTTTTGTACCACTGCATATCTAAGTAGCATCCTTAGAAAGTGATTGTGCTCCCTTTTAAAAAAGATGTGTTAAACATAAAAGTAAGAAATTTCAGAATACATATTGATAAGCTTAAAAAAAAGGCAGAGAAGTACCTTGCAGGTAGTCTTAGAAAAAGGCAGTAGAATAAACCTTTAGATCAGTTTCTTTCATCCAAGCTCCCATTGCAATGACTGAGAAACCCTGCTCATTCATGTCAATGCAAATATGTGAATGTTGTGTTTGAATATCAAACAACTGGTATTCTTTCTGGCTCTTTTTTTTTTTTTTTTTTTTTTTTTTTTGTGCCAACAAGAATATCATGTATTTTACTACTTCTGAGAAGAGCTATTGGTACTGTACTGGTACAGAAGAACAGCAAAATTGAATTTTGATATTATTTTGAACTAAACCAAGTAATATTCCTGTGTCCTTCCTGTATTTAAGCCTAAATATACATTGTGAATTCTGGATATTTGAGGCCCTGATCCAACATTCACTTGTGTCACTATCGTGCTTGATTACAGGGGAAACTCTTACAGCCCAGCAGTGATGAATCTTGATGTTCTCAGCTGTTTAACAGACCTGAGCATTAGCCCAGAGTGAAACAGTCTCAGTAACCACTGCTTTTCCAGCAGCAGCTGTGAGCCTGCCCACTGCTTGATGTGCAATGCATTTGTCATACAGCCTGGGCTGAAAGAAGTCAAACAGAGTAAAAATCTATCATCTAAATCTTCAAGCAGAAGGGAGGTAACTACTTAACTTCTCTCCTGATGCTGATGTGAACATAGCATGTACTATTCATAGGTGGTGACTGATGAGAGGATCTGTGGTGGGGCTCCTTACCAGAGGTGAGGTTTTTATTGTCACATCAGGTAAGCAAACATTATTAGAGGGGTGGATTTGAAATTGCAGTGCTTGAAGCTGTCTTGGAAAAATGTATTAAAGCAAAGTGATTGGGGAGGGAGGGACAGACAAAGAGAGTGGTTTTTTAGCCCTTTCTTTTAGGGGGATTGAAAAAAACCCTTCTCTTTCCAAGAACTCTGAGTAATCTATGGCTCTCTTGGGCCGTTGGCCTCAGCTGTTTGGAACACATTGGGTCTTACTAAGAGTTTGTGCTACTCAGGTGGCAGTATGGACAATCAGCTGGCAAGAGCTATGATCCACAATTTTTACTGTAATTATATAGACAGGTACCAGTTCTTATTTTTTTTTTTCCTACTTTGTTTCTTTGTACTTGTAGAATGATTTGGGGATGGATGAAATGTCACAGTGCATATGACTGAAATGTGTGAAAACTTAATTAACAGAATAATTACATAGTAGAAATGAGATCTTGTCTCAGTGACAATCTGGCAGAAACTTGGGCCCTATGGAGTATGAGTCCGCATATGTAGTCAGGGGAAAAGCTGTTAGTCACAAAGTGGCTGCATCTGCTGAAAGAGTTAATCAGGCCCCTAACTTCAAAGAATATGGTATGCCTTAAAAGACCCTTCTGCAGGCTTCCCAGGCATGCTGTAAATGAATACATGATTTTCTCCCAGCTACCAGAGTAATTCTGCATAGCTCAATTAACTTCAGTTGATTTATGCCAGTTACACCAACAGAGGATCTGGACAGAACCTAATATCATATCTATACCTAATAGTCCAGCATGGTGTATATGAAAATAGGGCACTATTCTGCATCAGCCTTCCTTTTGCAGCCAGGATGAATAGCAGAAGGATTTGTGATTTATTAAATTAACTCCTTCTCTACAAAATTGAATCTATGCTGCCTCCCATGAGTTTCTACACTGGCAGGCCATGTGTTTTTTCTGCATATCATACATTTTCTGTGAAAAAATATTACAATAATCAGACAGTGTAATTTTCTTGATACCTGGTTAGAGACACATTGCCTAATCACTTTACTCTTATCAATCAAAACTTGCATCACGCAAGAAATTGAACACCTTACTTTTTATTTTCCAGCTTCTTAAGATATTTTTATTTTTGCCCATTGTACAGATTGAACTCCTATGAATTAATTTGAAAATAAATGAGTATAGATACTAGTTGCAGTTCATTCTTTTAAGCAGACTGTGAGTATAAATCTTGAGGTTTTTAGTATTCCTCTTTCAGGTTATTATACATACAGGGCAATATTTAGGCCACTGAGTTGAAGCAAATCCTGAAGTATGATTATCTTCTCATTGAAATGCTCTCTATTGTGCCTATTTGTTTGATGTGTTTTTCTTGTACGTTGTATTTCTGATGGCTTTGGGGTAAAATAATCATTATATGTCACCCATACTATCTCTTTTAATCTCCAGAAGATTAAGCATGTTTATTTAAAAACCCCTTTGATAGTGTCTTTACTAACTCAGCTATTTTATAAAATTGGAAATAATGAATCAGGGAGATGCAATTTTGATAATGCCATTTACACAACTCCTATGAGGCTAGCTAGGAAAATAACTGAAGTAAGTATCTGACATACACATAGTACGAATGGGAAAAATATTGTAATTTCATGTAGGTTATGAGGCACTGGAAAAATACAGTCAGCAAAAGCAGTTCAGTTAATGAATCACATTCTTCAGGGACTGCTGGACTCAGGAGATGGGTCATGGGATCAGGAATGGTTCCTTTAATCTCTTTGTCACTGGTTCAAATCCAATCTCTGGGTCACTGGTTCACATCCAATATGGATAGATAGTAATTAGAAGTCACTGTTGTTTGAGGGCTCTGAGATGACCCTTTTGAAATGGAACTGGTGAAAGGACATTGCAAAACAAACCACCCCAAAACATAGAATATCTGGAAAAACCACATGCTTCATAGCCAGTAGACAAACTTCAGACTTAATGGAGGTGGGTGTGAGCTGCTTGTAGTTGCTGACGTGAAACTAGTGCACGTCCATCACTCAAGGGACACACTTCTGAGCTTGTGAAAGAGGGCTCTGCAGAGACAATCACTTGTGATGCTTCCTGAACCAAAGGTTACTCTACTGGGACGTCCATACTGCTCCTCTGCAATTCCAGCTCTTGCCTGGTGCTCTAGTTTCTGTCTAGGTGGGCCCATGGAACACCTCCCCTCCTCACTCATCTTGAGGAGGATTTTAGATTCCCAGACTCTGGGAGCTCTCTGATGCCCAACTGTCCTGCACACACTGGTAAAGACAGGGCATGCTTTATCCTGCAGGCTTCCTGAGTGTCAGGTGTGACACCATGCAGCGGTGTGAGGGCTGATGCTGTCCATCACCAGTCTGGAGCTTCAGGCTACAAGAGGGAACTGGGAGGTCCCAGTGCCCCCAAAGTTTGTAGTGTTTAAGTTACCCCAAAGAGGGGTGCAGGGAGGTCATGGGAGCGGGAAGGCACATACAGGGCACCACTTCAGAAATGTCAGTCAGCACCTCAGCAGCCTACCAGAAGATGTGTTTTAGAAACAAAATCTGTAAGGCTGAAATGTACTCAGATTGCACAGATGAACTGCTTATGCCTCACACTAAGGGATTCAAATTTCTACTTTTTTTTCCTTATCAGTGCAAAATCAGAGTGAAGGGACTTCCGAGTCAACCATGGGATCATACTGTCTGCTTTCCCAAAAAACACTTCTTGACAGGAGCCATGTTAGTTGGCACAGCACTATGTTTTTCAATTATATATACCCTTGATTTAGGAAAGTTTGTATGCTTTTAATCTGTAAATCCAAATTCTCTGAAATTTGTATGACTGTGGAAAGAGCGCTTTTTTTGTAAAGTATGGGGTTCTGTAGCAAGCAAATCAAAGACTGGAGAGATTAATCTCTTTCAGCCATCTGAAACTGTGATTTGGCATATAGTGAGAACAGCTGAGACAGTGGAGGAAATTTCACACAGATTCTGTCCTGCTAGCTGCAAAGCAATTCCATTTGCTCTCTGCATTTCGTTGTTTTCTAGAAAATAAATTCACCAAGCTACCCAGATTATCTGGCCTTGGAAAACTGAGGTTATTATTAAGACAAGAGATATTCTTATTCCCTAAGGAGAAGAAAAAAGGAAGGAAGAAAAAACAACACTCAGAAGAAGGGAAAACGGAAGTTGGGTACACTGTTAATTAAATACCCCAGTCCATGCCTTGGCCCAAATGTGAATGACCCATCCTCATAGCAGGGAAAAAACCTTGGCTCCTATTCAGATATGTGGAAACACAACATTTCCAATAAGCAAGACATATCTCACTGGGCTCTGGGTCTTTCCAAAATGACCTGCAAAATTAAAATCTGTATTGCCTTCTTGGCCCAAGAGAAGTTAATGGCAAAGCAGCTGCCAGCATCTATTAACTGTATTTAAGTGCTGTTTATAGGGAAAGACTAAGGTGCCTTTTGGGCACTGGGAAGTAAGATATAAATACCTGTTAGCCATTATCAACATGCATACTTGTAACAAACTGCCTTCAGGGACTGAAAGCTGTAGTCACATATTTCAGGTGTCACTGATAACTATATGTGTAAAAAGAACAACCTATCACAGGAAATATACTGTAGGGGGTGTTTTTGCTTTTGAATATGAAATAAGGCCTTCATTTAATGACCAAGTTTCTTGGACCTTTTGGTCATGTTGCCTGAAACATCAAAATAGAGAAATTATTCATTACTTTCAGTCAGGAAATTCATATGAATGTTTTGGAACTAAAGCTTTTTTCTTTTCCTCTTTCTCTTAATAATTTTATCTTTTTTTTCTACTCTAAAAAAAGATTCCCTGTATGTCAAATCTCAGTCTTTACTAAACCTTCTTGTCAAGGCAGTCCTTACTTTCTGAAAAATTAGCAAGAACCAGTGAAAGACATTCATGATCTTTTTTTCATTTGTACCTGGGCTAAGTTTTGAAAAACTATGAGTAGAGAAAGAAAGGAAGCAAGCAATAGAGAGAAAGAAAGAGGGAGAGAGAAAGAAAGAGAGAGAATTTGGAGAAATGGTACATTATATGAACTTCACTTTTGCAATACATTTAGGGATGGAAGAAAAAAACATGTAATGAAAACAGAAAAAGCCATTCTGTAGGCTGTTGACATAGTGTTGCTCTTCCTATGGATTTGTGGTTGTTTAGAGCTCTGATGGAAAATCCCTAAGAGCTGGAACATTTTAAAGTGTTTATTTCTTGCATGAACTCTTTGATGTGTAAATGGGTGAATGTACATTGCTGTCTCTTCTCCACAGAGGCACTGACAGGATCTTACTCTTCCAGCTCAGCCTTCCAAAGTCTGTTCTGAAGATAGCCAAGAAATCTGCAGTTTTCATTATTTCTGAGTATTCTGTATCTTTCATTTAACTCTGGCAAGAGATACAAATTTGAGGAAGCAAGACACAAATCAGTGGGTAAGCAGCACTCATAATTCTTTAAATCAGGAATTTTCATGATAAAAATTAATTTTTTCATTGATGGCATGCACTGTTTCGGTTTTGTTTCAGATTTCTTGCAAAATTTAGCCAAAATATAAGTGAATGCTATGTATTAGTGATTTTTTAAAATTTATTTCCTTCTGTCATAAAGTTCCATCTGCTCTTTTTTAAGAAACAGAGAGTCAAAGAAATGTTCCTCTCTCCTCTGGTCCCAGAGCAGATCTTTTGTTTGGCCTGTCCTGAGTTGACCTGGCTACTGAGGAGCCTCAGTTCAGAGCTCTCATTGACACCAATGAGAAGTTTTTCAGATAAGGATGACTCCTGGACCTGGAGTGTCAGTACAGATGGGAATGAACTCTTTACTACCAGATGGCAAATAACACTGACTGAGATATAGCAAATATAATTTGCTTTTGCTTGTCAGTGAGGAAAACTTAGTTCACCATTAATTCAACTACTCCTTCTAAGCCATTTTTTCAATGATGACTTTTCTCTGTGATGTAGGCAAAACAAATATTCCCTTGGGATGAGTCCCTGCTCCTGTGTCTCTACAAGTAAATGCTCTCCTCACTGTCTCCCAGCACAGAAAGTTTTTCTGATAGGATTGCTGAAAGCAATGGGCTTCATATGACAGATGCTCCACAAGAAAGCCAGAGCAAAGAGATACTTGACTTACTGGTGCTATCATACTTTATAAGTAGCAAATTGTTACAGAGACAAGATGATAAAGAAGTACATCTAAGACAAAGCAGGCAGTCAAGTTTAAAGGTCTTCTATCTTGCAAAAGACCCAAGAAGGCCTGGCATCTGTTTCAGTGTCTACAGCAAAGACCTTTGTATGGACACAGATGTCAAGCAGGGATCTTTGATAGTAGCTGGAGGCAATACATCTGTCTGCTGCCTTTTGCTAATTTTCTTTTTAGGTCAAACTCAGAAATCGAGCAGCCTGGCATGCCCAACACACTTGGTACAAAAGCTTCCCCTGCTGAGGCCCCTGCCAAGAGTGGACAGGAGATCAACCCTTCCCAGAGGGACTGCAAGTAGGCTGGTGAGGAGAGAGTGCTGCCTCTGCTGAGCTGGTATGGGCTGCTTTGGAGTGGCTTTCTATGGCAGCAGAGATGGTGGTGATAGGCAGTCTTGTGTTCTTTGCTCTGGAAGGTGTGGCTTTTCCTCCTTCCTGGCATTTTAGCTGTCCTCAGTTTGACAAAGGCTGCTAATTTTTTTCCTGATTATACCAAGGAATAACATCATTAGCTGGGAAAACAAACAAGACAGTTTAGTGTTTCACTATAACACCTTTTCCCTCAAATATGGGCAAAACCATCTAAATACAATGAGGATTCTATATCAATACATTTATATAGGTTTGGATAAATAAAGAAATACATATGTAGTATGTACACAGAAAATCACTTCAGCATAGGCCTCTTCCACTTAGATCATGAGTTTCTGACACATGAGAGGAACAAGCAGGCATTATGGGGGGCCATGAAACCCCCTTAGCATGAGCACTTCCTTACAAAGAGGAGATCACGATGGTGAACTCTCATTGCTATGCTCTTCTGGACTCCAGTGCCCCATGGGTGACAGGTCCCATGTAGGCACATCTGTGCTTCTGCTTCCCAAGGTTTGGAAAGCAAGCATGGGCCGTGGTATCCAGAGTTGTGGTTAACAGCTCATTGCTCACGTGGAGACCAGTGATGAGTGGTGTGCCTTGGCATCAGTACTGGTGCCAGAAATGTTCAACCTCTTTTTTGGTGACATGGACAGTGGGATCAAGTGCATCCTCAGTGAGTTTGCTGAAGACATCACGCTCTGTTGTGCAGTTGCCATGCTGGAGACAAGGGATGCCATGCAGAGGGACCTGGACATGTTTGAGAGATGGGCCACTGCAAACATCCTGAAGTTCAACAAAGAGATGTGCAGGTTCCTACCTGGTGTCCTTGGTGTAATCACAGGCACATCTAGAGGTGGGCAGAGAAGCTATTGAGAGCAGCCCTGAGAAGAAAAGCTTGGTGATGGTTGATGAAAAATTCAATATGAGCCAGCAGTGTGCTCACAGCCCAGAAAGCCAATCACATCCTGGGCTGCATCAAAAGCAACTTGGCCAGAGGGCCATTCTGCCCCTCCATTCTGCTCTTGTGAGAACACACCTGGAGTACTGCACACAGTTCTGATGCTACCAACATAAGAAGGGCATGGAGCAAAGCCAGAGGAGGGCCATGAAGTTGATAGGACTGGAGCATGTCATCTACAACAACAAGCTAAGAAAAAAATCACAAAATATTCTAAGTTAAAAGGGACCCATATGGACCTTTGAGTCAAGCTCCCATGTGCATGGCCTGTACATGGTTTAAACCCACAACCTTGATACTATTAGTGTCATGCTCTAACCAACTGAGCTAATCTCAGGGTTGGGGCTCTTCATCCTGGAGAAAAGAACGTTGCATGGAGACCTCATAGCAACTTTCTAGTGTCTGAAGGGGGCCTACAGGGAAGCCAGAGAGGGGCTCTTCCTCAGGAACTGTAGTGAAAGGAAAAGGAGTAATGGGTACAAGCTGAAAGGTGGGAAAATTTAGTTTAGCTATTAGGAAGAAAGTCTTTACTGTGGGGGTGGTTAGACACTGGAAAATGTTGCCCAGGGAGGTTGTGGATGCCCCTACCCTGGCAGTCATCACAGCCAGATTGGATGGAGCCTTGAGCAACCTGATTCCACCCCTGCCCGTGGAAGGTGTGTTGGGAATATGCAACCTCTAGGGGCCATTCCAAGCCCTTAACATTCTATGATTCTGTGATCCAGCACAGCCAGATAACAGCCAAATCAAGCCTGAGGATACCATAGAAAAGAGAGAAGATACAGACCCACGTAGTAAGTAGCCTTTGATGCTCTGGGTATGTCAGGTTAACCTTTGAATGTTAAGTAGACACTAACTGATATTTCTAAAAAAAAATCAGCTTTCAAGTGTATTATGATATGCCAAATAAATGTATCACAGTAGTGCCTCTAGCAGTAGATGAATACCAACTTTCCATTAAACATGTTGTTTCACATAAATCAGAGTATTTTGCAGAAGCTCAACTTTTTTACTTTTTACAGAGAAAATTCAGAATATGATGCTGGGGCATTAATTTTGATGGGCTATTTAAAGTATTGTAAACAATTCCTATATACTATCTGTGTATAATACTAGGTATACTAAAGATGCACAATTACAACACTGAATGTCATAAGAAACCAAAATAAAATTATTCAGAGGAAAATACTTTAAAATGATCCATTACTGACTTTTTATTTTAAGAATTGGCAATTGTAGGAAACAGTTATTTTAGGAATGTTTTTTATTCTAACTGGGAACTAGAATTGTTGAAATGCAGAATAGTCCACCAGAAAAAATTCAGTTCCCAGCAGGATCTTTCCACTGGTTTAAGGGACTTATTTTGGATCTTGCTGAAACAATCCATGGCAAATTCATTGGGTATCTCTAGGAATTTGTGCAGGCTATAGATTCAGTTGTGGGTTGCTGGTTCAAATCCAGAGGACCTGCATGGGTACAAGGAATTGTTGATAGCATGACCTCAGCCATGTGGTATGAGTTTACCTCCCTTGGTGTAGGTGACAGTAACAGAAAAAGCATTAATTAGTCCATTTCAGTGTCTCAACCAAGGTCTGACATGGCAAAGCAGGGATGCCTACTGTGCTCCAGACTGAGCTGAGTTTGCTCCATGGATAAGAATGTAGCTTCCCTATTCCAGCTCCAATCCAGGTTTTATTAGCACTATTTCTGTGATGCCAAAGTAAAAGCTAGAAAGAATAAGAAGAAAGCATCAGACTAGGTAATTGGTTAGAGATGGTATCCTGGGAAGACAGGGACAAAAGGCAATGAGCTGTAGCCAGCCACACAATCCAAAGTAACGAGCAGTCACCCCTGGATTAGCAACCAAGGCAACATTAATAATTTAACTACAGTGTTCACAATGATTTAACCATGCTATTCAGAGCACAAAGCTAATGGTAATATAGTGAATGAAGCTAGAAGGTGGCAATATTCAAAAAGTTTGTAAGTGTCAGCACATTAAAAAAAAAAAAAAAAAGCATTGGAAAAGGCAATGTTCAAATTTTGTTCTTTCTTGTTTCCTGAAAAACACAAAAGAAAAGCATTTACATTTTGGTAGTTGCTACTTAGTATTTTCCAGCCATGAAGGGGTGAGCTGTTTCAGAAGTTCCTATTGACAGCCAACTTACAGTGTGATAGACCAACACATTATGTTGTCTTTGAAAACTGAATAACAAATGTTTTTTGCTATTTACAAATCAGAAGTAAAGGAATGGATCTGAGCTACAGGGCACCCACCTAAAATACACAAACCTCTCTCTGTATGCCCTGCCTGCAAATTCTGCCTTCATCTAAGTAAACGTTATGTTATAACTCATCCTAATTCATGAAGGACTGCAAAAAGAAGTATAAAGTGAGAACATAGGAATATTATAGCTCAGAAGAGGATCTCAAAATTTACTTTATCACTTGCCTACACACAGAGTCCTATCACTCCACTGCTGTGATTAAAATGGTAGAACCCCTCTCTAAGGATTACAGCCACTACTTTATCAAAGATAATTCACCTGAATTAAATCCACAACTGTCCCATGTTGCATTCTCTCACTCTGTTAAGTGCTTTTCTAGAAGTGACCAGGTACAATGGCTGCTGTTTTTACACCTGGTGTGCTTTATGTATATATTCATAGGAGAGTTTTTACTGCAGTGACAAAATGTGGATTTTTACAATCCGTTACTTGCACTATCATTGAGGAGTCCATACAGTCAGGAAAAAATGAATTAGATTTGATTGTACCTCACATATCCTGATGGAAGCACTATTGCAAACTCCAATTGCAGCAACAAATTCTGCTAATTGCATTGTGCAAACTAGCTACAGAGCCTGGGCTGATGGAAAATTTAAACTCCCCAAGGAAAACGCATTATTATATTACATACTGCAGGCTACTCTCAACTTCAAGTTGCAGTGGCCCACCAAATCAATTGGCACAGTCTTGGAGCTGTGTGAATTCCCTCTGAGCTGGAAACTATGCAGGTCCTAAGTGCTCACCAGGTGCTGGGGATATTTTGGTTAGCTCTGGACAAGTCCTAAGTGCACACCACAGGAAATGGTTTCTGCTCCTATTGACAGCATTTCGCTGAAAGAACTATATTTAAGGAGTTTAGTAGAGGCACTAGTGTCGTGATGGGGATACAACTGTAATACTTAGGATTTGCTCAGTTTATGTGCAAAAACTATGTCAAGCTAGATTTCCTTCTGTGGCAGGCAGATGAGAATGGATCCAGAGAGGCTGGATCCTAAGGTTATCCCTACCTCTCTAAGTACTCTTGCTAAATTTAGATTGGTCATACCCAATGGAAGGGTAGCCCCAATTGTTCTGGATCTTATGGATAAAAATGTTAGTGCTATAGAGATGCTTAAAGCAAAGCTAGATTTGTCTTTGTTTGGCAAAAATGTAGTATGAAGAGTACCACTCCACTTTTTGGCTCAAAGTTTTATCAACATAATAATGCACTGCTCTCAATAGAAATACCACACCGGAGCATCTTTTCTGAGTTAACAAAAATATTAGGTATGCTAGTAATACCACCTATTTCACATGTTGATGTGATAAATTCTTATTTGTACTTCTTACCTTCTGTGGGATTTTATATTCTGTCCCAGTTTTTATATAAATGAAACCTCTAAGCATTCCTGCCTTGAGCCCCTTTAGATCTTTAGATCAAACGCAAAGAAAAGCTGAATAACCATATTCCCAACAATGCCTGGCTGAGCCCATGGTTCAAGGTATGAAATTTGGTCCATGAGCCTGCAGTGGGCTTTGTGCAACATGTACTCAAGGAGCATCCTTGCCAGGCAGTGTGTGTGCACCCTTACACAACTAACAGGGTGGTCTGGCCCCAGGCAGACTGACAGGGGTTCCTGCCTCCCCTTCACTGCTGAGCCTCTACTAGAGAGCTAAAATGTTGAAAAGTGAGTTTATTTGTATTTCTTTAACTGAAAAGATAGCTACATAAAAAGTGGTTGTGATTGGATTATGTTTTATCTCCTTAATCTCCTATGTGTCTATAGCAGGTCTGCAGCAGTGACACACTAACACTGCTAAGTCAGACTTTACTCTTCAAGCCCTTTGCACTTTGTACTCATTAACTACAACCTTCCCATGGATGTGCTTAGATGATTTTTCCTACTCATTTTTCTGTTTGTCATGTCCTCTTCTTTGAGTACTTATCTTTGAGCAGCAGAATCAGTCTTGGCTTTCCACTGAGAAAAACACATACAAAGAGGTGGCTTCTACATCTCTGTCTGGGGACCTCATGTCACAGCAGCAGAGGAACTGGCATTAAATTGCCATAATTGAGTATCTGAGGCATGAGCTCCATCCAGCCCCTCAGTAAGTGTTGGTAGGCAAAGACTTAAAATAGAAGTCACTAAGAAAAGCTCTACAGAGATGATGTTGGCATGTGACTGGGATCCCCTAATCCATTTGGATCAGGACAAAGTCATGTGCTGAAAGGAGAAAATTATGATTCTTGCCAAAATTCCTTGTTTGTGGCAGACAAACTAGATTCATCAGAAAAACTTGTCTTTACAGGTCATTCTTATTTTTGAAGATTATCTTCTGAAAACAAGAGCCTTCTCTGCTGTCCTTTTGACACATGATTTTGTCATGTCATCCTTTCCCAACTGATTGAGTAGTGTTGTTTTAGAATTTCAGACCTCCTCTGGATTTTAAATGTACTACAGCAAAACTATTGTGGGATGAATCTCCATGATAGAAGCAATACTGCTTTTGATGATTGCATTGAACATAATTTAAAGTATATTTACTGATTTTGCAAGACTTTAATGAGCTTTGGAAAGTTTTTTAAACTATTTAACATCCTTCAAGTAAACCTAGTATAAAAAGTAATGTTATATAAAACACATCAGGATGCCATGGAGGGAAGAGCCATTTACAGTGCTCAAAGTGGATTTAGGACTCCACAGTGTGCTGAGAAAGTTAAACTGCCTTTTGCCAGTGCCAGTTGTAGCAGGGGCTGTTTTCAGGTATATTTAATGGACAGGGATCTAGCATTACTGTTTGCAACAGGTGAGGATGAGTTGGTGCAAACAGCAAGCTGTTCATCTAGTAGTGCCACCAACTTTGAGGGTCTTTATCAGGATACCTCACTCAGTGATTCATACAAAAGAAGCACAAAGCTGATCTCTGGAAAGGAAGAGTTCTGAGCTTGTGCCAGACGCCAATGAAGTCCAAGTGAGTGCCCAACTGTCCTGTCATTGTCCTTTCCTGTTCGCACATGTAGCACAATGGGACAGCAGTCCTACTAAGAGCCTCTAGGGGCTACTGTAGTTCAATAAATCACAATAAATAAAATGCAAACTCAGTTTTGAGTCTGATATGGGCTGTGTTAATCTCTGGTGTACTATCTTGGATTCAGAAGAGCTACATGCAACGTAATATTGCCCACTGAGCCTTTGCTGACTGCTCTCGCATTGTCACGAAGGATAAAGGATCACAGCAAGTACAGACTACTCTCTTAGGATACAGTGTTTTGTCTTGTTTTCCTGGGGGAGGAAATCTTTCAGTATCTTTCTTGCTTTGTTCCCTGCTTTCTGATAATATTATGAAAGTAGCATCTTTAGCTTATGCTGGGTTCTGCAGAGAGCACAACAAGTTTGTGTACATAATAGGTTTTTTTCACTCTTTGCTGGCACTTTAATGAAATTTGCTTTTATTTGAGCTAATAAGAATCAATGTTTTGCTAATTTTCTCTTTAAAAAACATGCACCCTTGATAATTCTCTCCCACCACATGGGGTTTGGTTCACTGTGAAATGTTGCACGCACCATATGAAGCCTAGCAAGAGAATGTGCTTGTGAGAGAAGGAGCAGTCTTGAGAGCAGCATATTTAAGAAACTCAGAATTTAGGAGGAAATCTCTACAGGATATCAAAGCAAATTTCACTCCAAGAAGGTTTCAGTTTGTCAATAGATGTAGCACAAAGGCTTCCTGTTGTTTCACAAACAATGAATCTTCTCCAGCCTATAAATAATGTAAAAACTTGTCTCAAGATTTTTAAAAAATTCTGCTAGCTTGAGGCTACCTACCCAGCATGCCTCCTTGTTTACAACTTCCCACTACAAACATATATCGTGTTTGCTTTCGGACAAACACCAGCTCTCCCAACTCCTGCAATTAACCTCCAGTACATATTAGCAGCAGCCTTTTAAGCAGTTTTTACATCTAGTGATACTGGGCAGCATGGTCATGGAGGGGTTGGCTCTACACCATGAAGTGATCTCCTTGGAGGTGTGTGGTGCAGCCCCTTCATCCGCAGTGCTAATGAGTTACTGCCATCAGCTGCAAATCCTGAGGAAGCACCTGTTTGTCAGGTAAACTCCCTTAAAGCCGCTTATAAGGGTAAAATGAAATGGTGCATTGAGTAAAGGTGCTGCCACCCCTTACATAGATCTCGGGGATATAAACAGGATCTACACAAAGAAAGGGACTTGTAAAGTTCAGGTTTTTGTCGAAAGGTTGTCTTTTGTGTGAGAGGGCCTGAACTCCCAACATCTCCAAGAGGGAAGGTGAGTGCCCTTACTGCTTGAGCCTTCTTCTGATTTTGTTGGTCTCTCTTACTGCACTTTTCTGCGCAGGTACAGTAAGCCAGGGGAGAGACCTTGTGCTTAGGCTAGCAAGGTTAGGGCCCCTTGCACAGCATGGAATCATGTGCTTGGTCTCTGGCAGGATGCCAAGGGCACGGACCCCGTGCGTGCCCCTTCCTAGCCAGCAGTGTCTCATAGAAAATACAGGTGCTGGTCTGTTTTCTTTTGTGTCTGATCCTGTCCCTATGGGTGAGGTACACTCTATGACAAGTGTTTGTTCACATAGTATTTAGAATCTCATTAGATTCAAAACCTCAGAAAGAGGTTTTGTGTGCAGTCAGGAATACAGAATCCAGGTCATTTGTAGAGCTTACAGAAAGGAAAACAAAAGTCAAGACACTGATGGAGTGTGGGCAACCATGGAGATTTGGATAGCAAGCCTGGAGTTAAACAGTTAGTCCATTTTCTTTCAAATTCATGCACTTTCACTCTTTATTAGAATGATCCTGAAACACATTGTTTAAAAAAATCAAATTTGGGTCAAGGACAATTTAGTCTACAGCTCAACACTTTAGATGAAAAATTTGTAACGGTGAAAGGCTTCTGTCTGGGAACTGAGTCTTGGCTAATTCCAAGTACCCCCAGAGTTTCCTCTTTGATGTTATCCAATCTGGTTTTCCTGGAGGGTTTTTACACATGAAACAGGCTTTTAAAAAGCGAATGCAATTTCTTTAAAAGCTCCTTTGAGGTCCAAGAAGAGACAAATAATTCATTCTAATATAATGTACAACCAAGACTATAACAGAGTATGGCCCACACCGGAGAGCTGGATTGATTCTTGGGATCAGTCAAGAAACAACTAAAAGCCACCACCATCCTTCAGATTTTTGATGCTGTTTAGGAAGAGGCATCCACCCTGATCTTTCCAGTTTTCTAAAGCTTGGCTGACAACTGTCCATATACACGATGACAGCAACACAATAAACTGCTCAGCCACATTCTCTGACTGGACACAGGGAAATTCCCCTCTCCCTTGATTTGTACTGATTCACTAAGTATAGAAGGAAGTAGTTTCTTGAACAAACTATGTCTGAACAATTGCATCAATGAAACCCATTTAGGAGCTTGCAGCCTGGCAGTTGCATAATCATGAAGTGTACATGCAAAGTATAAGCCAGAAAAAGCCTCGAGTCATGCGAATTTAAGAAAGTAGCACGGGGGAGGGAAGGTTCACAAAGTCAGATGCTGTTTCTCTCTGTCCCTCAGAAGGTGAACTGCTCTCAGGCTTTCATTAGCTCTTAAAATTCCAGCTGCACATCTAATTTCCAGGCCCTACATATCCAGCTGAGATATTACTTCCTTACTGCCCAAGTCAGGTTTTGTGTTCTACAAATGCTCTACAGAAATATCATTATAAATCCATAGCTGAAAGGGCCTGTGCATCTTAAGTGCTCTATCGTTTTCTGCCTCTGAATATTCTGCCAGCAGAGATTTAGAACATTGGCTCTGTAAATGCTTTCATGTCAAGACTAAAGGCAACACTTGTTTAATTCATGCTTTGACCCAACAGCAGCTTTATCTTAGGTTATCACTTGTTAAGTTCTCTAGAATGTTTTAAACATGAAGGGGGCTGCTGTGTATATATACCCTGTCTATTGTATTATACTTGTACAAATTTGACAGTAGTGATTCATAAACATCACAACCATTTCCTTTCTGTGTAACTAATTATGTTTTTCTTTAGCTCCATTCAAAGGGTATGTAACCCATTCCAGACAAAAGAAAAAAAAAAAAAAGTATTTATCCTCTACCCAATTCGTAATTCTTTATTGCAGGTCACTAGAGGTCACAGATTTATATACATCTGCTCCTGTGTATTTTCATATATACTTGTGAGTATAAAATAAAGTTTTGCTGTGCATATAAATGTACCTGTATGTACAGTTTGGGTACATGTGTATTTATAAGTATAAATATGCACACATGAGAACAATTTATATGCTGTGGTGTAAATGGAGGACTGGAGTTATACATCAGATGTACTGCAACATGATTAGAATAACAACTAAGGTTCACGGTACATAAAAATAATTTGCACTACTCTGTAAACCCATCATTTCTGTAAGCATAGAATTTATCTCTAAGTTGTCAAAACACAACTGTGTTTAAAATCAGCATCTAATGATGACCCCTCAAAAATGACATCAACAGAATCCTTTTGGATTTGCGTTATGTAACAAGCATCAGAAAATCAAAAGTTTTGTGTTATAGAGTCACAAGACTCTTGACATCAGTCTGTAGATTTGCTCCCAACAATGGTGTTTTCTATACCATAGGACAGATAACTTTGCACCCAAATACCCCATTCTTGGGTTGAAGTCTGATTCCTCTGAGTATTTGCCATCCTCTTATTGGCTCTTTAAAAAAACCCAAACAACCAGCCAAAGCAAAAAAAAATTAAACAATGCCCCTCCCCATCCCCCCCAAAAAAATCAAACCAACAATTGGGTGGGAGACTCAAGGGGAGGCTTGCAATGTCTTGCAATACATTCCCAAATGCAGATAAGTAAGGACCCTGATGCAGACAGAGCAGTTTGGCCCTGTGCAACCTCTGTAACTAAGTGCCAGTCATCGGGACAGAGGCACTGACAGTAGCAGGCCTCTGCCAGCTGTCTTGGCCCTGAGTAAATGCTCAACAAGATACTTTAATAGGAGTAATGTGGAAAAAATACCCTGAGTGGAAGAACAGGAGAGCAAAAGTTAGAGCTCCATCAGGAAGGAGGTAATTTGGAAATGTGGGAGATATCTAGACAAAGTTTAAATTATCTGCTTTGTAACTGCAAATAAGAGTTGCCAGCAGCAAGGGGGATACTTAGAAGAGTATCTTTTTGACATTCACTTGTTTTGAAGCACTTTATGGTTTTAATAGTTTTCAGTTGGTGCAGGCAGCAAAACCTATGAAAATACAGTATGGAACTGCAGAAAGAATGTGCCTCATATGGAATTAAATGGTTGTGGCAAGTGTACAGAATGGAGAGCAGGGCGCGCAAGAACAGTGCTAAAGTGAGTTGGAACCAGCTCTGACTAATAAAACCAGCAGAAGATGTTACCTACAGTGGGATTCAGCTCCACTAGTCACAGCTGTCAAAAAAAGGTGTCTAGTCAAATCTATTATACTCTAGAGGCTGATGAGGCACCAGCACAAAAGACAGTCCCACAAGTTAATGAATCTCAACTATTTGGAAGACAGCTTAAACCAGAAAGATCTGTCCTATCAAAGGAGTAAAACCAAATACCAAAAACCAAATACCAAGAATAAAACCTCCCTAATTTTTCCACATCTAAAATGAAGTGACGCCCATTTATGACCCAGGCTGATGTTCATAAGGAAAGAACAGTACTCTAACACAATAGATATGCTACAACAGCCAAAATCCTGTTTTTCAAGTGTGGTTGGGCTGGAAGGAAATAAATTCATAAAATACTCCAACACCAGGCACTGTGAAAGATGTAGACAGGCAGTGGTAGGCATTTCTGCTTAACTCTCATTCTATGCCATGAACACTAAAAGGGCTTTAATCATATAACTTTAACCAAAATATCAAGCCCTAGACAAGGTAGACTGAAGTCCCTGATGCACCAGACACCAGAAGAACTTTCAATTGATGGAATTCTAGTTCCCTTTAGAGTTCAGAATGCCATCTATTTCAGTTTGCTGTCATAACCTGTAGCAAAGGAAAATCATAGCTCCCACTGAACAACAAAGCCATACTTCCATTTATTTTTTTAAATAAAGAATGTATGAATATTTTAAGAATTATAAACAGTTAGAAAGCCCTGAGATCAGTTGATGCTAGTTATTCTCTAATCAATGCATGGATTTTTCGTAAATAAATAGATAAATCAGCTGTCAATACTGTCCTTATTCTTCCATTAATGTCATAGCCATGAAAAAGGTATGCATATAATGTGATATGCTCCGCTGGCACTGAGGCAATGACACCTTTTTATAGTGTGAGTAGAAGAAATTATTTCAGACATATATTTTGAATATTTTGAAGCTATCGTGCTGCCGCGAATGAAATGTGTTTATCCATGCTTAGTCTGCAACCAACTCTAGCATTGTGGCTTAGCAGGCTGATGTTCTCATAGCTTTAACTTTCTTTCTTGGTGGGGGACCAGCCTCTCTTTGCTGCTCACACTGAGAAAACTTGCAGATTTCAGTCCTTCTGGAATTCTTCTCTGAGATAATGAGCTATGGTGTACCTTTTGTCCTGCAAAGAAATTGTGAGTCTGGGACCATTCCCCTCAGACAGTCCAGTACCTCAGAGAGGGGCTGTTGGTAAGGAAACTTCACCATTAATGTCATTACAAACACTGTGGCTTCTTAGCAAAATGTTTGAAACACATGCAGAGAACTAAATTAGCTATGAACAATAACAAAACCCAGTCTATCATCATTTTAGTAAAAAATACCCAGATGGAAACTATAACCTGAACTTGAATGGAATTATCTGGGGTTTTTTTGTTTCCTTGTGTGTCATATAGAAAGAAGAAACAGTGCTACACCTTTGATGTAGTTTTAATAAATGTTCAAAGTCCCTTCAATTAGCACCTGAATAATTAATGTGGATGCAAATAAAATGGGGAAAACCAGAATGACTTTCTGGTCTTCCTCAGGGGAATGGACTTTGGAAGTAGCATCACTGTAAGGCAACTTCAAAAAGAGAGTGAAGGAGAAAGCTGAGAATAGTAGGTGTTGTAAGCCTCTCAAAGGCACTACATTGCTAGTTGGGCATGCAAGAGTCTGCATTAGCACTACAGCCTTCCACCATAGTGAGTGGCCAACTACAGTTTTGGAAATGATACTTTCTTCTTTTTGTGACCTGAGGGAAGTCTCTGTGCATTACCTGCTGTCTGCTTCAGTGAATCCTTTACAGCAACATAAACCTGGCCATGAGAAACAGAGAATGTTTGCACACCAGAACACCCATGAAGGCACTTCTATTGGTAGTGAGAATTTAATTCCAGATATCATTTTGAGCACAACTTGTGATCTGATCCACCGCTGGGGTTGTTGAGACCAGCCTTTCAGAAGCACACCATGATTCTTCTTGTGATTCCCTTCAGCACACCACTTCTCTCATGAAAATGTTCAGGACTTTGTGGTAGCTATTTTTAAGCCATTAGAGTTGAAGAAAATATTTTGTACTGTTCTGGTGAAGAACATTGCAAGTTTACATGGTGTCTCAAAAAGGGCTGAGATAACCAAGTCATATTGTTCTCTCATTCTAGAGGTCCAATAAAGTCTTTAATTCATATTGAGAAAGAGACATCTTGTTCTCTCATTCCATCCCTCAAGCTACCAGATGGACAACCCTGTAATCTCCTCAATGACAGTGTAGTAGAGTCCTACTCTCAGGTTTTTTCATTCATTAGCTCAATGTCCTCATTATAGTTATTACTTCACCCAACTCTGTGGTAGCAAGGATGGCATGCACCTCAGTGGACTTTATAGCCTGCCAATTTTATAAGAATTCTATCACACACACACATCATGTGGATACACAGTCAGCTCCTGTGATGCTGCTGTCTCCCAATGCATCCCTAAATGTGCTGGCCTTAGCAATAGTAGAACTTTCCTAAAACTTAAAAATGCCGACAAGGGTTCAAATACTTCATGCCTTGGTCAAGCCATTTGAAAAGTATGAGGAGTAAACATTCTGGAAATCAGAACATGGATATGAAAGTCATCATTCTGTGCTTCAGCTTTCTGGTTTGCATTTTATAATTTCTCCTAGCAGACAGCTGCATTAGGGGGCCTATATGGGGAATTCTGGGCTTCCTCTATTCCTATTTTCATATAAAGGGCAGTATCTGCTACTAGCTCTTAATACTTGTATTTTGGGGAATGTAACCCACATCTGTCAAAGCATGTGAGTGACAGGGAATTCTGCACAGGAAACAGGATCCTTCTATTCTGCTATCACTGCTTTAAAAGGCTCCCTTTCTGATTGTCATTCCAGTGATCCACAACTTTCTGGGTTGATGAGGAGCTATATTTATTATGTCTTGTCTTCTTCTGTGACTCAGCAGCAAACAGGCCTCCATTTACAAACAAAAGCAAAATTATATCAGCAGTTGTCAAACACAAAAATGTAAAACTGACAAAGACACTTTGCTTTAATACTTCTAAGCAGATACTGAAAGTAACATAATGCACATGCACATGGAAATATTCAACATGGAATTTTAAAATAGTTGCCAGCACTCGTGTCTTGGAGAAAGAAATACTGCTGCCTGCCCCAACAGCAATTGGCATTTTGTGGTCAACTGACCAAAGATAAGCACAGCAGTGTCTGTGGGCAGCTGCAGCAGCTGATCCAGTGAACCCTGGCACAGGGACAGAGCCAACATGTGTCAGCCAAGCAGCCAGCACTTATGCACAGCATCATCAGGAGGACATGGAGATGGTGCATGCCCTTCCAGCTCTGTTAGGCACTTTGCTGTTACAGCTAGTTTCTGCATGACCAGTGCTGAGGGAAAAGGAGTGGTTAAAGCGGGGATAGTCATGGATCTCTAGCTGTGCTACTTTGTGTATGGTCACTGAGCTCCTATAAGTGACCAAGTTATACATGTTTTATGCAGACAAACTTGTGCACTAAGCCAGGGGAAGACCACATGCCTGGCTTTTCTGGAGCAGCCCTAGAAGCACTGCTGAACTTTGTGCCTTGGGAATCACTTGGAGCAGTCAAAACAATCCAGTAAATTCCTTGTCAGCATTTAATAATTTTCTTTATCTTTCTCCAGTTTTCTATGTGATTCAGAGAATCAAGAAGCTAATTCATTCCATAGATCAGCTTTCTGCTATAATTGGGTATCCTGTTTGGCATTTCCTTATCTGATCTGCCAACCAATTATTTTCCCTTGTACAGAAGGATGAGTACATGAGTACAAATGAGAATTGATCAGAACTTGTTCCTCAAACAGAGCCCAAATCAAACTTTTTTCTGATGCTATCAGTGGATGCTACCCAGCTTTCAAAGACAGGAGCTCATATATTTCTGACCTTTCTTTCCCACCACAGAGAAAAAGGGCCTGAAACACAGAGAGCAAGGTATTTTGCTATGGGCTTATATTCTCTCACCCATGCTTCTCTTTCTGCCTCTCCTAGATTCCCTTGATCAAGAGTCTCTTGATCTTTGGGTTCTGAAAGTCATCACATCAAGTTTCAAACATATCCAGTCATTCATATCTTCTCCCTCCAAGAAATATGTCAAACTCCTTTTGCATGTTTATCCTGATCCCCTTTACAGACACATTTAAGAGCTCCTCTACATTAACATCCCTAGTCTTCACCTTGCTTCTGATGATTCCTTTTTCTTTTCAAAACTAAATGCCAGATTATTTTTGATCTCAAGAGTGCAACTGACTACTTACCTATGTTTTTTTAGTAGCAGAGAGGAAGCATTGTCACTTTTGAAGCTTCCAGTATTTCCTGCTTGAACAGAAGTTTAAGCATAGCCAAAGGATGTATTTTTCACCTTAGATAATATGCCACTTCTCTAAGGGCAAGAGGCTCAACAGGTAAATGGGCATGAATTTTACAGAAATCAGCTATCTAAGTGAGACCAGCTGAGATTCTGGCGGGAGAAATCAAAAGCAATTTGTTCCAGAGAGAAAGTACAGTCAGCAATTGACTTCAAGTTGCTTTTCTTGTCAATGCATAATTTTGGCTTGAGGATGTCAAAGAATTTTCTTCTAAATCTTTGTACTTTTTTATGGTTCTATTTGGGTGTAAGTTCACCTTCACACTTGCACATATTCACTTGCACCTTGCTTTTAGACTGGGTGCTGAGCTGACATGTCTATGAAAGCTGTCTGACACACCCTATGGCTGTCACTGAGCAAGACAGAGTGGTCTCTTTATCTGGTCATTGGTTTCTGACACTTCAGTGGCTCTCCTGTTCATTTTTGGAGGGCCTTGTAGCTCTGCTTCACTTCCTACACAAACTACCTGCTGCAGTTGAGTAGGCTGAAAGGATCCATGCCCATTTTTCTTCCACATTGCCCTTTCCTCATGCATTTTTCCTCCCTATCCAGTGGAAACAATGATTGAGTTAGGTAGTAGAACTTTTCAAGTCTCAACAACTAAATGCACAGTTATGACTCCTTGACTTCTTTTCATCTTCCATAATTAAGAGTCTTCCTTTCTCATGTAGCTGGGAAGGCATGCATCATCACTGCTGCCTGGACAGTGTATTTGGGAAATCAAGTTTGGTGGAGAGGCAAAGTCCCCAACAAAGAAACAGAATGGGATCTCTGGAGTGCTGTGATCGCTTTTCAGAATTGAAGTATTTCATGCACTTTCTTGGTTTGCCTGCTCAGGTTTTCAATGAAAAATTGAAGTGTTCTGTGGGAAGCAGAACCATTTCATGAATAATTCACTGCAACTGAAAGCTTGCCTCTCTGTTGCAAAACAGTTTGATGTAAAACTTTTCAGTTTCTTCCAATTAGGACAAATGTAGAACTCTGTGCTGTCCTGGGGCTTGAAAGGCAACACAGCTGTTGTCCTGTATCTTCAGTAGCAATAAACATTTGATCAGCCTGTGTGCTTAAGTTATAGGCATGAGAGGAAGGAAACAAGGCCTAATTTACTGGAAGTCCCCTTGAATTCTCTTCAAAAATTATACTACTTGGGTTCCTTTAGGCCATCGGTAAGGCTTAGTTTTTTCTTGCTTGTTTCTGTTGCATGTTTGCATTGCTCAAAGGCCTATATTTTTTCACACATTTGTTTGAAAAATTCCAGCTTTATTTCCTGTTCTGCCATTGCACTAGGTTTGTCTCCTGTTTGCTGTGATTTTTTTCACTGAGATGGATTAAACTATTCAAATACCTTTACACTGATGCGCTTCTAAACCACATTCTGTAATAATTACTGAAGATATATATTGTAAAAAATAATTATCCCAGTTTTGGTGAGAGAGAGAAAACTGACACTGTCAGGTGCTGCGTGGACAACCTCAGCTGAAAGATCACCAAAAGCCACCACAGCTGGTTTGGGAAGTTCTGACTGCATGTACATTACTCTCTCTTCCAGCAGGAAGTAGGCTTTTAACTCTCAGGACTTCCAGAGTCAGTGGGCACCTTTTCCTGATCATCTCCCCATTTCCTACCTGACTACTGGAATATGGGTAACATTTGGTGGAGGTGGTACATAAGACCTCTGGCTGCTTTCATCATTCTGTCAAAGGGAAGAAAACAATCAAAGTGCTGCAGCAAGAAAACAAATGACCAGATAGCTGTTGAAGCAAGAGGTTCCAACTCACTGGAGCTCAGCTTATTACAGGCCATATGCCTGAGTGGCTCCTCTCACTGAGTGCTGCACCCAGATATGGAAACAAGCGTGAAAGTGCCTGTGGTTCATCAGGCCTGATTTGCTATAACCATATGCAACTACTGAGAGCACAGAAAAAAAAGAACCTGAGGAGGCTGTGGGGCTAACAGGACAGAGAATCCTTGACAAAATATATTATAAAATATAAATATAATATAAATTAATATATAAATTTTCCACAATATTGATGTAACAATCATAACAGACAATAATAATTTGGTTTTTCAAGCTCATAGCAAATGATCTTGTTTTAGTCCACAGGCTATATTCATAAATGATGCAGCTTAATATAGGTAAGGAAATAAATAGAAATGCTATTTTACTTTTAAATATCTAGTTATTTTTAAATATCATGGGGTTGAATTAATAGTTTCTCTTGACAGATACCACTGGCTCACACTCTTTCAGCTATGCTCAATGTTTGCAGGGCTTGCTGTGTAAAAGAGCAAGAAGCATATTACTCAGGTCCTGAATGATGGATGTGTTACAGAGACTGAATGACAGGACTGCCAGAATAAGGAAAACAGAAAGGGTGGAAGAAGCCTGTTTTGTTTACCTGGCATTTCCATTATCTTTACCTGGCACAACTCTTTCCAAGAGCACTGTAGTGTCAGGCCCCAGCCAACCATTTCAGTTGGGGGTTAGGAAGTCTTAATTATCTGGAAAAGGGGTGTGGCCATCAGCAACCAAGAGCTTGTTCTAAAGCTGCTATATTCCTCATCCTCTCTGCAGAGAGTATTTCCTCACAAGGCTTAGCTGCTTAAAGGCTCATTTTGGAAGACATGTGCCTGTGAAAGTGGCTTTGCTAATTTGGAGAAAGTATTCTTAGACAGAATAAAGATATATGCTCTTTTAGTTATTCTGGAGGAGGTGTCCACTCTAAGTTCATACCATGTCCTTAGTTCAAAAGGGTTTCCGCAAAGAAGATGGTGTTTCATCTCTCATCACACCTTCCATATTTCTGTGGCCAGTTGTACAGCTCTGTGGGGTTATGCCATCTGTCTCTTTGCCCACATCATTCACAGCACTCATAATTCACGATAGCTACGTCAGTCCACCCACATTTTGTAAAAAGGATGATGACAAGCTTTGTTTCATTCCATTTCATTTCATTTATACTCCCCCTCTATGTGAGAGACTCCTGTCCTACCTTTGAAACCTTTCATCTTCCTTTATTTTCCACCTTGGTGGCTTGTGCTTCCCCTTTTATATTGCCCAATTGAAAGCTTGTTTTATGGCTTGAGTGCCTTGCTTAACTTTCCCAGCAGCACATCAAGTGAGCATGCCCTTTATAACTAAAATGAGCTGTGCTGACAGCATTGGTCTGTCTCTGGTTTGGTTTGAAATGCTGTTACATGAAATGCTAGGAAGGTGTCTAGACACGGTGCAGAGTAGGCACCACACGCGTGCTGTTAGAAGACATTAGTAATCCCTCAGTGCCAGTTGCTTTCTTCATCCATGTTAGTTCAAAGCAAAAAAAAAATAAATTATGTGACAGTGTTTTCACCTGCATAGGATGGTTTAAACAGCATTTCTTTTCATGTAACAATAAGCAAAACTAGATTTGGAAAGTTGGTATCTTAGAAATTAAAAACATCGTCTTACCAGTCTTAATAAATTTGGCATTCTTCGCTTCTGTGTTGCATAAAGGTCCATTAATTATGCTGCTGTCTCTGAACATAGCTCCAAAGAACAGGGTGACCACCTTTTTTAATAAAATTGCTGATTTACAATTTTCCAGCTCAGTGAATTGCTGGTATTTAAATATATTGAAAGGCCAAGGCCAGACTGTTCTGCCTCCCTGTGCTGCATTTTACTGGGAAGGGGGTGCTGGAAGGGCACATGAGGAGAGAAAGAAAAGGAGCAGAAAACAAAAAACAGGGCAGGAAGGTAGGCAGATAAGATAGGAGGAAAAACTTTTAAAATCAGAAGGCATTAGAGTGCCTGGAAGGACCTAAAGCTCAGAGATGGAAGGCCCTTGGTGTCTCCTCAACCATTCTCTTGCTCCCAAATGAAAGCAATGAACATTACTGGGACCCTGACAGGGCAAGGCTGACATCTCCCAGGAGGTAAGGTCCATCACTCTGACTGTGAGATGAGGACCAAACTTGTCTAATTGCCTTTTGCCTCTTTGCCCAGGGAATATCAGAACAAAGCACGAACTCTGTGCCATGCTTCAAATCCAGGTAGGTTTGCCATGGCCATACAAACATGTGGGATGAGTCCTACTTTCTCCTTTGCTTAGAAGGGGAAAGATAAGTCCATGCAGGCTTTTCCTGTAGTTGTCTGCAATTGAATATTAGTTTTATTCATCTGCAAAACTGTATATTCTTCATTCATTGAATTGTTCATTCATGGAAGAAAATATAGTAGGAAGCAAGGTAAAGTAACTGAAAAGAAATTAATGTTTATCTACATAAAAAATCAGAAGGTAAAGGGATGGGGGATAGGATTAAAGGCAAAGCTGGGTCTTACATTTTTGGGCCTCTGGCTTGTGTTCGCATGTCGTGACATATAGCTAAGGAACATCTTTTGTTTGCCTTACCTGAGTAAGGCAAACAGCCTCTCTTATAGACAGAAAATAATAAAGTATATACTCATAAAGCTCACCCTCTCCTCTCATTGCTTATGGAAACACCAATGCTCCTGGGGCCACTTGAGTACCGCTGGCATTGGACACCTCTGGTGGAGGAAGCAGCATGGCAATCTTCTGTTAACAGCTCAGCTGAATCAAGAAAACTGATTTAGAGGTGAGAAACAACTTTGGTACATAGATCATCTGCTGAGAACAGTGCCAACTTGTGCCTGGTTTTAGACATGGATGGACCAGCCCGGGACCATCCCAACTCCTGGTTGTGCTGTGAGGAGTGGATGGGCTGTGCCCAGCACAAAGTCCCTGCCAGAAAGTCTCTCCAACTATTTTGTTTGGAGGGCAGCAGAGACAGAAGAGAGTCTCAAGGACCTTTAAATATTGGTTCCCTGATTCTCTTCCATTCTCTGTTTTTGAAACTAAGCTGCTGTGATAACAGCCGGGAGGGTTTTAAGTCTCTCCTCCTTTGTAGGAAGTTTAACTGTAAATTCACCCTGACTTCCAGGTTGCACACATTGAATTCTGCTGTGTGTGAGGCTGAAAAAGGAGACTAAATTCTTCTGTGGTGAAGGTTCCCAAGAGCTTCTGAGGGAAGTCCTACTGCTAAAATAACATCCTTCTCTTTCTTCTCTTCCCACTGTCCTTCTTTTTCCTAACAAGCCACACTGCATATATGGAGAGAGGTCTGTTCACACCTGTGCTCTGTATTACTGGACAAAGATTTATTTTTTATTAGCTTGAGTCTGGTACTTGGATAACCTTGATGCAAATCTCACTTGGTGTGCAAGCTTTCTATGAGTTTGGCATGTAGGGAGGAAATTACGTGAGGCTCACCTCCCCACAGATGACTCTACTGTATATCTGAGACTGTCACTTTTGTCTCCATCCAGAAGCCAGAAATTAAGAGGCAGAAATATGTCTAGAGAACAGTGCCTCAGACTTACTTTATTCCTATTTCAGGATGAGATAAATATTTCTCAGAGGGAACTGTTTCTTTCTGGCCACCTCAGGGAGGGCCATGTTTACAGTAGGCATCTCCATTTTGGAGAGCTCCCTTCAGCCAAATAAATTATACTGCAGCCACTCCTGGCTTGAAGTTTACCCTTTATTATCCGAGGTGGCACAGACATTTTCCTTTGGCAGAGATGTTGGGAAACTTAAATGCAGTAATGCTTGCATGGCATCTACATGGGGAGGTGAGAGCTGTATGGTAATGCTTATCAAATTGTGAGCATGATGAGCTGCCCTCCAAAGGCTGTCAGGGAGGAGGTCCTCTGGCATGGACACCTCCGTTCATGAGGAATACAGGGAGTCACCTCCATTGCCTCATCTTTATCATGAATTGTTAGTAACATGGGCAGGTCATGAAGTAGATGGTTTGTTGCACGAAAGGCAACACTGAAACCTCAGCCAATAGGGATGCTGAGGTTCCTCAAGACAAGTCACAGCCATACATTAGCAAAAAATAAATATACTGTGAAATTAATTTCAAGGAAGACAATGGAAAGAGAGCTTGATGTAAAATGTCTTTTTAATTCCTTTTTATTGAAATTGTTTTACTTTGTTTACATTTATCTCTATCACACACACACACAAAAAATCCAGGATTCCAGCAAAACTATATTTATTTTCAGTTTGTGTTATAAGAGAGAGGATTTAATTTTGCCAAAAAGCAATGGGTTTACTAAAACCCTTTAAAAAAATTCTTGTCAAAACAAGGAAGCTGCACTGAAGTATTTCTTTTCTTCGTATATCACTTTAGGAAATTAATTTTACTACTTGCTTTAAAAAGATCAGGAGCTCATCCAAATTACTATTATGTGTCTATTTGAATATTATATTTTTATCTAGAATCTTGTTCAAGAAAATAATTCTTAATTATTAAGATTCTAGGCTTACTTTTTCCTAATTTTTGAAATTTTTAATCAGTCACAGTTTTATGTTACCACTTGCTTGATCTAAACATGGTAGTAAATAGTTGTTTACAAGACACAAAAATGTATCACAGTAATTAAGGCAAGGCTGGGTCTCGGCTGGTGTTTGCTTACATTGCTGTGGAAGAATACGCATACTTACTATGGAAACTCACCTTCAGAAAAAGATTACTGTTTGCAGATACAAATCACTTTTTTTTTCTTCAATATATTTTAGTATATTTGCCAAAATCTCTAACAGTATGTTCTCCTGTGCTGCTCAGGTGGATTTGAAAGAGTGCTTTCTCTCTCTTGGCCTCTCACAGACATGCACACATGTGTGCGCACATGCACAAACATACACCAGGGCAAGTGCACAGGAAGTTCATCAGGCATTTCAGGATGTGTTAGGTCCCACATTTCAAAGCTGGTTTTTTTGTGTAAAGGGATCAGGATTTTGACTTTCTATGGCATATGGGGAATGAAAAGTACAATAAAGCATGCTAAAAACTGGAGACCAGATAACAGTACATCAGCAGCTAATTGCTATGTACACCATACAGCTGCAAATGAAGCACAGCAAGAGACTTGAACAGATTCTATTACATAGGATTATAACAATGGTCTGAGAACAAAGCTAGAAATTCAGGAAAAAGCAACCCAAAAAATCAAAAATAACAAAACAAACAGTTAGAAGCCCTATGGGTTTTTAAACGATTTTGTAGCTGGAAGAGTCTTCCTATAATTATTTTCCATGACAGCATTATATCTCCTTTGATGCCTTGGGAAGGCTGACCTGAAACAGAGACTGGACACAGCTAGAGAATAAAGCAGGTATTTATTGAAAGGCCTCCAGGATCCAACTTGGGCATGACAAGACCCTGACCAGGGACACACCCAAGAATGGTCACAAAATGGCTGACTGGTCACAAGGTCTTACACTTTTATAAGTTTTGGTCTATTTGTATATTGGGGTTTAATTGTCCAATTACAGTTTCAGGTTGTGAGGTCTCATCCTTCTTGTTCCTCCCTTCAGTCCACCATTATTTATGGGTTTGGGCTGAAAGTTGTCCTTGGTCCTCAGCAGGAAAAGGATTTGTTTTGTCTACCAACTTGTGAAGAGAGCTTAGCGGCACTTTATATGAGGCTCAGAACTGCACCCCTAGACAGCACAGAATCTGAAAAAGAAGAAAGCTAAAACTTAAGACATCACCTTCAGGCTGGAAATAACAACTCCTGGCTGCTTTCAAAGCCTAGACTAGCAGAAGTGATGCTTATGTCCTGCAGGATCTTCCACTTTTTCTCATAGCTACTCTGCATTGCAAGAGGGAGACGTGAAAGGGAGCTGAGTCTGGACACTAGTGTAGAGTAGGGTATGGGACACAAAGAGGGTCTTCATGGTTTGTCTGTGCTCATGGCATTAAAACATCATGTCTATCATGTTTAACTGTACCTGTGAGGTGCTCTTGTTCCCTCCTCACAGGGCAGCAGGGGAAGCAATGGAGCTAGTGTCTTCTGGGCCGCACACAACCCAGTTCTCGGGAGCTGTCCCCATCCTTCTTTCTGAGAGGCTGCCCTAAGACACTCTCTCAAGCTTCACACAATCTTCAGAAGCCACTACCCAAACCTTTGGACATTTGAGTGCCTTCCAAATGGTGCTTCATCTTGCTCAGTTAGAGAAGGTGTCTTGCTTTATTTAAATTATATGTAAATTATATTTTAAATTGTAAATTATGTGTGTTGTAATATGGTTTTTTTGTGGAGGTGAGATGTATATGCCCTTGGGTAAAGGGAAGAACATCACTAGGCAATGATGTCAGCTCACAAAGAAATTAAAGCAATACAATTTCCTCACAAATGCTCTGTGCTTGCATAGCAGAGTGGGCCAAGTCTTCTTATGTGGGAAGACAGTAGAGAAGCTGTTCAAAGGAATTTCAGATAAACCACTCCTGTATGACTTTTTGAAAATTATTAATATTGAAGATGGATGGTTGCCAAAGACAGACACAATTACTTTCCATTTTGTTAAATGTACAATTGAAAATAGTGCTAGTCTTTAAGGTGTTGTACAGTTTGGGGTTTTTTTTCATGTTGTTGATAAAGGCTATTTGTCAAAAAATGTAGCTATTAAGCCATTTTCATCTCCCTTGCGCATATGGCACAACATAGTGAGTTTTCAAACTGGAAAAATATTTAGCATCCTAAAAATGATCTCTAGGTTGATTTGAAGAATTCATTCACTGTTGTCCAGAAGCCTTACTGAGATATGTGTACTGCTTCTGACATGTTGCATATTATAGTGCCTTATTCAGAAATACAAACACTTATAGATAAAGAATATCAAAGGGATAAATAACTTTTCTGTTTGGAAGTGATATTTTCTATTGAAAATATTTTGACCCCACTAAAAAATAGAAAAGCGACTAAATGAAACAGCTTTTAAAGCAAACAACAAAGTTTGTAGCATAAAATATAACCGATTTTTGTTTAATCTTCTAAGCTGTTGATACTGCACACTCCTTTTTCACAATGCAGCCTCATGCAGCCCCAGCCCATAGCCTTTCCTGGTTCAGACTCTGCAGCCAGGTTTTGAACAAAAAGCATGTTCCTCTAAGTGTGCTGATGAGCACCTATGGTGGATGAGTGCTCAGGTCCCCCACCAGGAAGAAATCATGCTGGTTTTCTGCAAACATGCTCCAGAGCCTACAGTGGTCACTTTTCCTGCAGGGAGAATATTCATACAGTGAGATGCCATTCAAGATGACTACAACTGGCAGAAGTACCAGTCAGTGAAACATAACAGCCCACAAGCTGATACATCATTGTATAGAGCATAAGGGAGCAACACATGCTATGAATTCCCCAAAAGGCTTTGGAGTAGTTGGTGCCACTTTGGGAATGTGTATAGGGCAACCAAGATTTGAATCTGCCTCCAGTTTGGTGAGAAAGCCACAGCTGGTATCAGACTCAGTGGATGGCAATGGAGGGGTTCCTCTAGTAATCAAATTTATCACTTATTTGTACTTACATAATAACTAAAATGTAATTATTTTTTTATATATATAATGAACAAATATATATATAAAATAATTATAATAAAATGTATTTTATTGCTTTATGTTACTTAATACACATATATACATATCTATATATATACATATAGTAGTATGTACATATATAACATTAAGTAGTAGTAAATTACATTTTCAAGCTTTAGTGGATATAATTTTACAAGAACTGAAAGCATGTGAACAAAAAAAAAGTGAGCCTGGTTTGGGTTTTTTGTTTTCTCTCCAGTACAAATGTGGCACTGTGCAAGCAGCTCTCAGATGACTACAAGTTAAATTTTGTGTCTCTCTGGAGTAAGAAGGCAATTTCATTGCAGCTGAGTGTTGTGCAGGCAGGGTGGCTGTAAAAATCTTCAGTCATTTGTGTTAGTCACAGAAGTAATAACTTTATTACTGGAACAGAGGCAGATTGTTGATGTTTTGGGGTAATGCTTTTTCCTCTTCATATTTATTGTAGTATCAAACAAGGTTTTACTGGTGTCACACAGACATTTGCTATTAACAAGCAAAACAATTTGTTCTTCTTGAGAGATTCTGGCTTTAGATAATTTGAACATCTTTTTTTTTTTTTGTTGGATCTTATAAAATATTTCCTTATGATCACTAACACACATCATTTTAGCATGTTGATTATTATATCTTCTCCTTTTTACCACACTGAAGTTTTTTTTCTTTATACTCTTCAGTAGAGTTTTGTATTCTCTTTCACCAGGTAGGCTACAGCTATGCTTGTATTTCCTCTTTTTAATTTTGTTTTCATGCTGCTAAGCAGAGCTGGTAATTTGGATGAATTCTTACTGCATTTTCAGGAAGAAAAACTGACTGAGCCCGGCACAAGTGGTCTGTAAAGCTGGAAGGAGCCTTCTCCAATGGGATGATCATGTATTTGTGTACTCCCACACTCACAAAATGGAAAAATGTTGAAAATGGAGAACAGGATCATGATAATCTGTGTAGACAATTCAGATGTTTCACTGCAGCGCCCTGGACAAAGGCAGTAAAGTGGAGCCATGCCAAATCAAGACACCTAAAGATTTTTACAAAAACTGTTACCTTAATATATCAGCACCTCTGTACTTCAGTTTTAACCTGCTGGAGTTATGTATAATTGATGTAGGGGTTGGGAGAGTCTTCTCACATCAGCATAAGGAAAATGTTAAGCTCTCTCAGTTTCTAGCACATGATTTTTAAAATATTTTAATCCCCTCCCTTTCAATTGTGGATTTACTGGGGAGGTCAAGGGGTCATTAACACTTGCCCTGTTCCTCCACCATTAACAGGTAAATAGTGTTAGATACCCTTATTTCATAAATGTATTTTATTTCAAACCTTTTTCCTTCAGCCAAGTCCTCATCATCCTATTTCTTTAACAGTGTTTGAAATTAAGAAATTGTCTTTCATTTGAATATCATCAGCTCAAAGCTCCAGTAACAGACCTTACTGTTTTTAGACATTGCAGATGTTCTAGGAAGAAGAAAGGAGGCATGCCCAAAATTGTTTTGCTTGCTATTGCAAGGACCAGAGCCACAATGGAGAAGCTGTTTCACCCACCAATGATTGTACATCACTCTGTGGGCACTAGAGAGAGGCAAGGTCATCACTAGGCAGCCTCATGATGCAGATTGACAAAACAGGTGAAACTAAAATGGGATAACTGGCACTGTATCAAATGTGGTGAAGCAAGGATAGTTCCTCTGCCTGCTGTAGAGGCAGGCTAATACCTGCCTACATATCTCATTTTGAAGTCACTCAAGGATGCACAGTTTTATACAGCCAAATACCCCTCTGTACGTAAATTTATTTATTCAGTGTCATTTTATGGTTATGTATGCGAAGGCAGAATAATGTGACATCACCCTCAGACACCAAGTCGAGAGGTATGGCTGACACATCTGAAGGATGGGATGCCATCCAGAGGGACCTGGACAAGCTCAAGAAGTGGTTGCATGGGAATCTCATGAGATTTAAGAAGACCAAGTGCATGGTGCTGCACCTGGATCAGGGCAATCTGTACTATCAATACGGACTAGGGATGAACAGATTGAGCCTGCCAAGAAGGGCTTGGGTGTTCTGGGGTATGAGAGGCTGGACATGGCCTGGCAGTGTGCACTTGCAGCCCAGAAAACCAATCACACCATGGGCTGCATTCAAAACAGGGAGGGGATTTTGCCTCTCTTCTCTGCTCTCATGAGACCCCATGTGCAGTGTTGCACCCAGTTTTGGGGCCCTCAGCAGAGCACAGACATGGACTGGTTGGAATGAGTCCAGAAGAGGGCCACTAAGGAAAGTAGGGGAATGGAGCACTTCTCCTGTGAGGAAAGAGAGAAAGTGTTTGGGCTGGAGAAGAGAAGACTTCAGGGTCTTCACCTATCTGTGGCCTTCCAGTACCTGAAGGGAGCCCACAAGACTGGTGGAGAGAGAGTGTTTACAAGATCATGACAGGACAAGGGGCAATGGCTTCAAACTGACAGAGGGTAGGTTTAGATTAGAAGTTGTGTAAGGGTGGTGAAGCACAGAACACTTTTCCCAGAGAAGTTGTTAATATCCCAGCAAGTGTTCAAGGCCAGGTTGAATGGGGCTGTGGGTAATCTGGTCTAGTAAAAGGAGTCCCTGCCCATGGCAGGAGGGTTGGAACAGGATGATTGTTAAGGTCTCTTTCAACCCAAATCATTCTGTGATTCTCTGATTCTATGATACTACCACATGGGGCCTATTAAGCTAGTAAAGAGTTTTCTGTGTATCTGTTCTTTACTATTTTCTTTAATGTAAGCTTATTTGTCTTCTAGATGGAAGAAATGCATTTCACAGGTTACCTGGGTATTTTGGATCACTTGCTCTTTGGAAATACAAAAACCCACAACCAACATACACTGATATATGAACTCAGAAAGGAAGGAAATGAATTCTGTTAAGTACTTTAATGCAATAGAAACTGAAACGATGACCATATGATGTAAGGAATGGTGTAAGGAATGCAAGTGATATGGAAGAAAATGGCACATAACCTCAACATTAATTACTTAATGACACAAAGCTAATGATATAAAAACTGCTGCAGGTAGTCAAACTTGAGTATAGTCAGGCTGGTTTAGCACTCTGAACTCCAAATATCTATTTGACATTCTGCCTAAGGTTATATATATTTTTTTCTTTCCCATCTTGAGACCGGTTTCTTTTTCAGTATTGTTTTTAGCTTTCTTCGGGGTGTCTTGGTTTTCTCCAGCCTAACCCTCCTGGAACAGACAAAGAGAAAACCTTCAGTTTGCTGCTATTTTACTCTGCTTTTGTTAGCCTCTTTAAGTTGCTTAGTTGCTCTATTAGAGACAGTCTCTTTCTGGTATGTGAGGACAAGATGTCATGAGGCACATAGTATACCCAGGCTTTGATCTATTGCTAGAAATGGATGTTGAAAGAGAGAAAAAGGTTGAACTTTTCTAAAAGATGGATTTCTATCTATCTATATGTGTATATCTATAACCCTTTACAGGAGTAAACAGAAGTTAAAGATGCCACAGCTCAAAGAAAACAGATCAGGCGAAACCTACTAGAGTCCTCCTCTGACTCAGGCTACCAGCCCTCTTTAGTAATATACATAGGTTAAAGCTTTCTGTGTCATCATTATTTTCATCCAAAACCAGGGTTACCAGAACTTTTAATGGAGCTACAGGCCATTGTCATATGATCTCAGCTTCATGGCTTTCTCAGTGAGAGCTTGGCTCTTCTCATCCCCAACTGCCCCATTTTGAGAAAAGCTGAGCAGATCCCTGGCAATTTTCTGAGCTGTTCTGGCCATGATTTGCAGGGAGTCCATCAACTGCTGACATATACCTGCCATTCATCTCTTATTGAAATCCTTCACTCAAGTCTCTTATTCACAGAAAGGAGGTTGGTGGCAAAAAGAACACACTATTTTCCCTTCTAGATATCTTTTAAATGTGACCTTTTGTCTCCTGCTCAGGTTTATTTATATACATTGGCACATCAGAAAAGTGACTGCCAATGTTAAATACTGTGATTTGAATTAGTGGTTTGTGTAGCATCCAAATAATCTGAATAAAGTACATTACAAAAATGCTGGATATTGACATTACATCTATGTTGATGCACATTTCAGTTGCCAAGAAAAGAGCAGTTTGGCTGAAGGATCCAACAAAATCTGCTTAGTGGGCCTTCCTTGGCGAGAGCCTACAAAGCAGATTGCTTTCATACAGTACTCCCTTAATCACTGTAAAGAGGTTTCAGAGAGATTAATAATAACTAGTGCAGTTGTTACACCCACGCACAGTGACTCAGACACACAGCCCAGGGAGAGTCTTTACCTGTGTGGGCCACACAGACACATGCCAATATTTACTCCAATAAAGTTGTCTTTCCAGCAGGATGAATGATAATCTTGGAGGTAGATGATGACAGGGCCTGTCAAACAACCCCCTTTACTGAGACACAGCCCAATATATAACAGCATCTCACTAGAGCCACATTAAAGACTGCAGTGAAATCCTCTCACTCTCTCTCTCTCCCCCCTCTCAAATATCAACAACACTGATTAAAACAAAATAATACCTAGTCCCAGTGCCATGCTGTGCTGCAGCGAGAGGACTCTAAGAGTGATGAGGGCCCATTTGGTTTAAATGAATTTTTGGCCAGTGTTTCTGAGCACAGGGCTGAGGCAGCTGGCTGTTAGTCAGATGAGATGCAGGCAGGAGGTGATCAGACAGTGCTGTGGCAGTGGGGGGTGGTGGAGGAGTTCTGAGCTGCTGCTGCTCCTCATGCTAAATGTGTGGATGGCCTTGGTGCTACCGACTCTGTGCTGGCCACAGCAGACACTCATGGTTTTGTCTCTTCTGGACCTGCTACTTAGCTTAAATTTTGTGGGCTTTTTGTTATCTCATTCCTTATTTCTGACATAAAAGAGGAGCAATTGTGATTTGATTAACCTCCCTGGGAATGGGGAGTACTCAGGAATACTCTATCCGAGTCTTTAGTTAGATACAGATAAGCAGAGAATAACAATAATTCAGTGGCTCTTAGAGGACAAGTTCCATGTAGCAATCGGAGTTAACTAATTATGGATTGCCTCCAGCTTGCAGCTCATTTGATAGCAAAGCTCCTATTGACTTCAATGGCACGGCAGGTTGTGGAAGCCTTGGACTAGCAGCAGGAGTAAGTCAATCCTAACATTATCTATGGAAATAAATCTTTCCAACAAGACAACCAGAGACAAATTGAGGACAGTTAGGAAGTATTTGAGCTGTCATTCCTACCTGCAATATGGTAAGAGGTTAGGCTCTGAATTAATTCATTAATTTTGTGGTCAAAAAGACATAAGGCAACAAGCCACTTGGGAGAGAAAAAGCCAGATCCTGTTTGGCTAACTTGATCTCCTTTGTGGCTGGACTCAATGATCTTAGAGGTATTTTCTAACCTAAATGATCTTTTCTATGAAAAGCAGGAGAAACTTCTCCTTTTCTGACCTTCAATGTCTCCCTGTGGAGAAGGGGCACAGAATTTATTTGGGGCAGTAAAATGTTGTCTGGCTTACCTAAGGTTTTCTTTTCAAGTTGAATCTCTAACCCCTCCATCCACAGGCCAAATCACACAGAGACAATGACAGAAATATGGGGAGGGCCAAATTCACAATGAAATGTGAAATACAATGTGAAACTGAGAAAAAGGTTTGGTTTTCTAGTTTTAAGACGAGAAGTCAAACAGAGCTTGAACTAGAACTTCTGTTTTAAAGTTTTGGTCCTTTTGGTAGCCTGCAGAAAAGCACAAAGAGCTTCAATAGTTAGAAAAATTTCCAGACCAGGAGTCACATTGGTAAATTTCTGCTATCCTTCCCAAAGCTGTATTAGCTCACTCCCACAATTTTTGCTATGAAGTAGGCTGCTTCTTTAAATTCATAGTGTTCAGTAATGTCATTGTCTGCACAGTACAAAGATCAGTTTAGTTACAGACTGGCTAGATAAGAGAAGTGTTTCAATAGGCAGTCCCCTAAATTAGAGTCTAAAATAAATTAGCAACTCACATATAATTTTAAATTCCAGGCTATTTTCCAGAAAAGTAGCATACAATACATATGATAAAGTGTGAAGGTGACTGCGTTTATGAAATGGGAATGTGGGAAGATAGAACTGGTGTTTTTTTGGTTTGTTTTTTTTTTTCAAATCTCTATGTATTTATTGAAATTGGCAGCTTCAATTAATTCACTTTGGTGAATTAATTTGACTTAGGTGCAAGCCACAAGTGTTTTAGAATTCTGCATGTTGTTTGTCTTGTGGTATTTTTTGCATAATCTGTCAGCAGCTACATTGCAGAGGGCCCCAAAGAGCCTCTGTGGCACAATTGGCATGACGAGCTATTATGTACAGAAGCCTCTCTTCACCTGAAGTAGCTTTTCATACTTTGTCAAGACCTTCTGACTCAACAGGAAGAGTCAGAGAACAAGAGAAATAAACGGCTTCACCTATAGTCTTGTTTTAATACAGTAGAAAGAAAGAACAGGGAAATTGGTAAAAAGGTTAGAAAGATGAAGGGAATGGGGAGGAAGGAAGAAGGGACTAACATGATCAATAGTTTGCCAAAAGAAGCACTGCTGCTGTGAGGTCTGCACTCAGTTAGTAGATAAGAGATAACAATAGAACTACAGCACTAGAAGCCACATAAGGTCAGGGAAAACCCACAGAGAGTGTGGGCTGTCCAGTGCACCATGTAGAATAGCAGTGATAAGGTGGTTTAATGGTAACACAGCTATAGAAAAAGTGTAGCTTAGAAGTCACTGTTTAAAATTATGAAAAATAGTGTCACTAAAATGATTATGGGGGTTAATTTTTTTCCCTCTGCATTTATTTATAACATTTCTTTTTAAGTGAAATTATCTCAGGTAAACACTGGGAAGAATAATTTCAAAATACATACTGGGACATGGCTACTGCATAGATTTATAGTTACCACTAAATTTAGTAACTAAATTTCCAGCAATAAAAATTTAAATTGTTAAGTTGGACATGTAGTCCATTTCCTTCCTGTCCACAAATCTGCTTGAATATTCCTTCCTTATTTTTCATTTTAACTTACTCTGAGGGTAATTTCCAAAACCGGTTGGTTGTTTGTGAGTAGCTTTCTGTAGGTTTAAAAAATTTTCAAAAATAATTTTTAAAAAATCTAACCAGTTTGGATTTAATGTGTTATTCACATGGTATTTCTGTGCCTCTATTGAATAATTATGTGTCTGTGAAAGTGTTTGGTAGAAATTTAAAGGATTCCAAACCTGCTCTCAGTAAAAACTTTAAATATTGACTGTTCTGAAGTACATTCTTGACAGTAAATTTTTCTGCCAGGATACTATATAACATAAAATGGACAAAACCACAGTCAATAAAAAAACCCTGAAAAAATCTTTGCCAGTTCTTTTCAGATAACTGCAATAGTTCATTGTCTTCTTTCTCCAACTGGTGAAAAATTCCTATTCTAGTTGTTTTTTGAGGACATAAACCAAAGCCACATTCTAATTACCTTTGCAAATCACTGTAGTGCTTTTTTTTTTTTTTTCCTTAAAGTTATCTCTGTGCAGAGGAAAGCACAGAGGGAAATTTCCACTTAGTCCTCTCTCCTTGCCACACCTTACAGAAATTCACAGAGGGTTTGAGTACCTGTTATGTGCTCCCCTGTCCTTTCCCCTCCACCAGAGTGTAAAGTATCTGCATATGACATCATTATTGGGGATGACCTTACAATGAATGCAATAATGTAAGTAAAACAGCCTTTTCAGCACCTGCTGTCCCAGCTGAAAAGACTGCTCCCCTTCATGGCCTGTTGGTGCTGTGCTTCCTTGCTGCAGGCACCGTGAGATGGGAGAGCTGTGTGACACATCTGTCTACACTGACTGAGAGGAGCCTCAGCACCTCTGCGCCAGTACAAATTGTCGGTGGAACTGTGCCTGACTGTGCGAGGGGGAGCCTCCCATTAAAATAGTGAGAATGGGAAGGGGCAGTGTATCCACACACTGCCTGGCCTACCTTTTCTGAAACCAGAAATAAAATTACATTTTCTGTTGTCACTCCCAGGCTACCTTTCTCTCTTTGAGAGTTAATAGTGTGTGTATTGCTTTGTAGCAAATGCTTAGGAGAGTCCACACAGTGTTGGAGGCCAGATAGTCAAAGATACCCTTCTGTTTATCCCCTTGCAGTAAGACAGGTTTTAAATGCTCATTCTGAGATTCTCCCTTCCAGCTTCCCCTGACCCAGCCTGGAGTAGGCTGTGACTAATTAAAAGAGAATAAATATGTCAGTGCTGACCCCAGGGATAATGCAGAGACAGTTCTTAATTTCCAGTTTTCAGATGTTGAGCTGTGATGAAATGGTAACACTGATACAGCGCTTCATGGTCCTATTAAGTCTATTTTATACAGCCAGTATACAAAATCTGATGGAATGGCTGACCTTGACTGTACTTCCCTTCACTCACTTGGGTTATTTGATATAACCCAATATACCCTGTTTGGGATAGATGCCACTGGCACATCAAATAAATGGTATTTGTCCTAGCATAATTTTTTTTTGCACCACGTCATATCTGCTGCTCTTATGTGCTCTTGCCATGACCAGTCCTTCAATTTTCCAGAGGGAGTCATCACCTGCTAACCACAGTCCCACTAGTCCTTAATTTTCAAATTTACATGCATTCCTGTATTAGGAACTCACAGAGAAGAAACTGTGAGGACAGCTTCAGATTTGGTCTGTGAGGAGACACTGTGTCAGAATTTGTCATAGCAGCAGGCACTGTGATTTAGGAATGAAGAGGCAAAGCACCAAACTGATGCAACCATCAGCTAGCTGAGCATCTAAGCCAGGGAACAAGGCTGCCAAGCTGAAGGAGCTCAGAACTCTAAACCTGCCTTCAAAAACACCACAAGGTGCAAACTTCAGGCTTGTCAGTCTGTACCACTGTCCAATACTACAATGAATAAATCATTATGTTAGAAATTAAACTCAGCTTTCAGCTTTACTGGGGTGGTGCCAGCCTGTGTCTGAAGCGTGCCTGAGGGGACAGCAAGCCACGGGATGGTGAACTGAGCAATTCATGATAACTTGTGCTGCTACCACCCTCAGCCATCCTAAGCAGGTCAACAATACAGAGTCTGTTCAGAGAAGAGACTAAGACAGAAAGAGAGCTCAGAAGTGCATCTTTCTCTTTGCTGTGATTTCCCCCCTGCCAGATTCCTGGGAACATGACATACATTTTGTAGATCATAGGTGGAAGGGAAAATGGAATGGGCCACTCCCTAGCCTTCATTGTACATTTGCCCACGTTTGTTCATTTGCCCCTTCTCTGTTTCCTCTGATTTAAGAGGCTTTTCTCATGGCATCAGCTGCTTTGACTCAGTTACTTTTTATAACCTACACAGCTTTTTTTTTTTTTTTTTTTTTTTTTTTTTTTTTTTTTTTTTTTTTAATGAGTATGGGGCCATTCCTACACTGTGTCTGGATTTGAGAAGCTACTTGTAAAAGAAGGGAGAGTTGAACTCACACACAGGTGAACTGAGACCCCAGTGCACATGAGAACATAACCTGGGCTTCTTAGTTGTGGAAGCCCAGAGGAAGAGGAGAGAATCCTGAAGTTATTGGTTGACTAAATAAATAATCTATGCCTATTATATGCCTTCAAGCCTTCTTAAGGGGCTATGTAAAGCAGCAAAAGTGCCACATAAAATGTCATTGGACTTAAATCCCTGGAGATTAGCCAGTTGCCAAACATCACAATAGCAAATAAACTGTTATCTAAAGCACAGAATCTAGAGACTGACCATCCCACCGAGCTACATAAGATCATGCAAAACTACATCTAAATGAGCTGAGTTCAGAAGTTTATTAACAGTCCGTTGGGCACTATTTTCTCAGCTACACAAAGCATATTTTCTGTCCCCCTTTCATTGATACTATACTGAAAAGGGGCTTGTGTGTTGAGATTTTGAGGCAAAATTTCTCTGCCAGTTCTGCTGGTGTCATTGGAATGACATGAGTTATTAAAGCACTATAGCTGTCTGTAAAATTGAGCACAGGGAAGATATATGTACTGGCCTATGTAGTGCTTTTCAAAAAAAAAAAAAAAATAAACAAACCCAAATCAGCAGGATTAGGATGTAATGAAAGGTAAAACTTTTATTTCTGACAGAATGATTTTCTTGTAAGCACAATGTTGCCAAGAAGTGATTTTAGCAAGGCGTTAAAGGATTTTAAAGAAATCACCCTCATTCTACTTCCTTTCTATAGAAACACAAACTTACTGAAATTGTTGCACTTTTTAAGCATAAATCATAGTGAAAAATAAACCGATAAGAAACACATTTATTATCTACTTTCAGGCTTTTGTTCTTTCCAGTCTAATATTCTGCTAATGACTAATCAGTCTGATAACTTTTAGGGATAGAGTTTGCTATTTTGGGCTATTCCCCTAGATGAAAGTTATTTCTATAGCAGCTATTCTTAGAAGCATTTATGGAAGAAAGGGAGCAAGTGAAGTACCAGTAGAGGGGTGACTCACCACAGCACTACTAATTGCCAACTAAAAAAAAAGACTTGCTTTGCAAATCAGGAAATCAGCTACGTTTAAAAAAAAACACACTATACATTTGAAAACCAAACACTGCTCGTGATCTTTTGATGTTAAAACTATGTGGGATGGGTGCACAACCAAAACCAGTGACAGACAAACATCTGAAATTACTCCTTTCTAGATCTATATCTCTCCACATCATTTACCTGCCAACTCAATTTCCCATTGCTCTTGCCTCTTTATCATCCCTGCAACATCTGCTTGCCTTTGATTTTTTCATCTTCTGTTGTTCCACAGCTTGAAATATGTTAAGTAAAATGGAGCTAAAGGGACTGCTAGCAGCCTGCAAAAATTTCAATTTCTGGGTCTCTGGCTAGGATCCAGGCAGGTCAGTGGCAACTGAAAGTCATTACCACCTCATGCCTGCTTGCTGACCTCAGTGACATTAATTGCTGGAGTGGCCACAGCAGCAATCTCAGTAGAGGAATCACCAACTCTGTGCTGAAATCAGGCCACCCTCTCCCCTGTAGAGTCAAGGTTGTGGCAGGGCTGTATCCAAGAAGCCACAGAAACAGACACTGTCATCTTCCCCTTCCCTTTAAATATATTTAAATGAACCATTATTCTTATTTCCCAGCTTATAAAAAAGTAGCATGAGAGCTAAGGCTGTGCTGTCATGTGTTTAAACACTCTTCAAATGACTTAACAATAAGCATTACTCTACGTAAAAAAAAAAAAAAAAAAGGGTATAAAGTTCAAAGCTTATTGAGGTGACGTGTTATTTTGCTCTCCAGGCAACTGGCAGGCTTCATGTGTCCAGGGAAAGAGAGAGAGAGAGAGAAGAAAAAGTCTCAATGTCTCATACTGCAGCCTGATAATAGCTGCTTCCAGGAGAGCAGAAGAGCTGTTTTCCCCTTTTTTTCCTCTCTTCGAAGGCATTTGGGACTTGTTGAGACTACGAACTGGTTTGTCCTTCCTTCCTTCCTTCCTTCCTTCCTTCCTTCCTTCCTTCCTTCCTTCCTTCCTTCCTTCCTTCCTTCCT
>VZUI01039023.1:0-22786 GCA_013401135.1 Cettia cetti
GGGGTGAATGGGGACAAGATGGAGGAATCTGGGCGGTGCCCTGGGGTCTTCTTCTTTGTCTCCATCTTCTGCTGTGACGTTGGCACAAAGTAGCTTTAGAGGGATTGGGTCAGTGTAGAAGTGACCTGTTTAGTATAGTAAGTAGATATTGGTATGAAATTGTAAATAATAGATACGTAATAATCTGTATAAAAGATGAAAAGCCCCTGTACGGAGGGGAGTCCTCGCCTGATGCCCGTGCTGTGAAGACCTTGGCTGGGCACAGGACAGAGAGAAGTGATAAGAGATAATAAATAACACAAAAAACCGTGAAAACTGAACATCTGAGGACTCTGTGTTGTTCCTGTGTCTGGCTTGGGGCTTTTCAGAGGGCAAAAGACTTTAACCACCTGAATCTGGGGAAACCCACCAAACCCGAGACTTCCCCTCTCTCCCCTGTATGGTTTGTCAGCTGTGAAGTACCATTGGGTTCCTCTCCCTGCAAGGATTTCAACAGAGCCTGGCTGAGGTGTCTCCACTCCACTCACCTCCACTCCATCCCCTTTAGCTGGTGCTTGTGCTTGCAGATCATGCGTATGAGGAGTCATCATGGAATGGGTTTCGAGCATGCCAACTGCATTTCATCCAGGGAGCAGGAACTGTATTTTACCCTATAATTTCTGTACTGTTAAAACTCCTGTTACAGGTAGGTAACTGACCAGTTGGAAACAGAGATGATGTAAGGGTTGGTGTGACAACTGAAATAAATATTTCAACTGTTTAATAGCTGTAACAAATTTTAGAAATTATAAATAAAAGAGCAGATCTTTCTGGCCACTTACAAAATACTTTGCTTTTCACTTTCATCATCCACTTACAGTAGTTACAGGACTTTATATTAATACTTTATATTAATCAACTGCTATTTTGCCATGGAAATATTCCACTATATCTCCTGCAAGCACCAAAATCCAACTTATTTTTCTGCAAGCAACAAAATGAGATACCTTTCACCATTTTTCAGTGCACAGTTTTAGCTAAATGGAAAACACTCTTGAATGAGAAGGTAGATGGATCTTTCAGAAAAATGAATAAAGGAAAATTTCTTTGTTTCAAATTATTTCAAATTATGTGGAATTTCTAAGATTCAGTGATCCTCTCTTGCAAACATTTTTCAAGTGTTATTATCTGATCAACTACTCAGTAGACCAACAGAAAAGTTTGCCAGAATAAAATAATTCAATCAGAAGAAAGAATGTATCTCCTATACTGCTAAAATACTTCAGGAAGAAGCCCAAATTTGAATGAAAGATTCTGACTAAAAAGCATGGTTCTGTCTCCCAACACAGCAGGGCTACCAGTTTTAAATCCCCCTCGGTCTACATATTCTCTTCTTTTTTTCTTAGCTTAGTCCTCAAGACTGAAGGTTTTGGAGTGGAATTTTTTTCCTTAAAAAATTATAACCTTCTTCTTCACTGTCTTTCATCATCATCTCCTTGGGAGGGCCACTGGGGGCCCCTCCAAAGCAGAATCAAAGAAAACTCCTGGAGTTCTTTTTAGCTGGAAATTCTTGGACCTGGAGCCAGACAGCTCTGTAACAATGCTTTGGGTAGTGATGAAGAGAAATCTGGCATCTCTCTCCAAAGTCTCCTTGTTAATATCTTCAGGCTGTGTGGACAACTGCCAAATGGAACTTTCACCTATAGCCATTATCTTCAATGTGTGCATTTGTGTAACTTTCACTGGAGAAATCCTAGATGTTTGTACGCAGCACTTTTTGAGTAACAACTATAAAGAACCACATGTATAAATAAACATTTTTGTTCTCTCTGTGAATAGATAAAGACAAGGTTCCAACTGAAAAGAAGCTTAAAGAACAGCCTTTCCTTTGTTACATTACAGTAATTTGTTTGATACACAGGAGAAGACAGACGGGAATGGGAGTTTCCCTTGTAAAATGTTTATATCTGTGGTCTGCGCATATATATTTTTGTTATACTTGTAATGTATTTTGTTAGGCAAGTATGCAAGACCTCTTTGAGAAAAAACTGTAATTCACATGTCAACTTTTCTCAGGGCATGTAATGAACTGCAACAAACATGCTGTTTTAAACTAATAAAAATAAAAAAAACCCATTAATCCTTTTGTGTAAAAAGACACCTCTGAAGAATTGTAAGCAAATTCCCTCAAAAGAAGCAAAGAAGAAAGAAAAAGTTACAGTTGAGATTAAATATTTTTTTATCATGCTCAAAGAATTGAGATTTATTTATTGATGTTTATATAATTTTTCCAAGAAATGCTACAGGAATTACAAATTTTTTGTACTACATTAATTTCATCCTGTGTTTTTATGCCATTAAATTTTTGGAAGGGCCATAATTAATATTTGTTTTCATGAGACAATGCAGTATAAGTCCCTCCAGAAAATTCTGAAAGATATTGTATTAGAAACTTAGCCATGATGCAAGACAATGCCATGTGAAATGAGCGACTACAACACCTCTGATAAAACAGACAGAAAATATAGGAAACTAAATTTTTGAAATAAAAGTTATAAAGTAATTAGATGCTAAAATTGTTTACATAAGTACTCAGTACATGCAGAAATGTGTACATAGAAAACAGAGTGTTTGGGTTCATAGCCTCAGATATATTTAAAACAAACAAAAAAACAAAAGGTTATGTCTATTTAGAGACAAATAACAAATAGAAAAAGCAAGTAAGTTTGTATTTTTCTAAAGTTTCCTCCCTTGATCTTAGAACTAGTATCAAGCTAATAAATAAGAAAATATTATATACAAAATCATAATAAACAGTCAATAATCCAAGATCATCTTTCCTATAGAGAATGAAAAAAAATCCAAGAGGAAGAAGCACATTTTTAGAGCAGAATTCAAGGCCCAACTCTTGAATCATTACTTCATGTTTCTTAATCTTGGCAGTAGAATAAAGTCCTTAGCAGAATAATAATGTTTTAAAGTCCAGATACACAACACTTCAGAGTTCTTATCATAACTTCTCTTTTTATGTCTTCATAATTTATAGTGTTTGCAGATGGAAGTAATTTAATACCATGATGGTCTTCCATCTAGCCTGTTTCCTCTCAATGACCTTATGTTTACTATAAGAAAACACCAACTAGGTGTCTGATTTCTCTGTAAAAAAATGGCAACTATTTTAAACAAAGAGATTTTATCCAACAGAATCATAATTCTTCCACTGTCCTTATGTATTAAAAAACCCCATTCATTTGTTCTAGGGGAGTATTCTAGTAGAAGAGAGAGACAGTTTGGCTCTGCAGCAAAAGATGCATTTAAAATAAAACTTTTAAAAAAACCAAACAGTAAGAACCACAGGTATTATGTTTTAAATGGATAGAGTTTTAGTTGGAAAGGAGTTGATTACATATTTCATTTCATGACCTCACATTCAACCAGCCCTTCCTCACATGCCCTCTGAAAACATCCCGCTGTGGTTCCTGGCATCTATGAAAGGTTGGTTGAAAGTTGCAAATTAAGCATATTTCCCAAGGGCTTGGACAGAGAATAATGGAAACAGGATCTCAGAATCCTTTTACCCATCCTGGAGCTGCAGACCAAAGGCTAAAGGGAACCAATCTCAATATTGTAATGTGCAATTTTAGTAACATAATAGGTTTTTGTGGGCCATCTCTAGAGTACTTTATTGTTGATAAAAACGTTGAATCCTTTAGAAAAATATTTGTCTGGCTTTTTCCTAAACTAAAACAAGCCACAGTGTCACACATAACAGAAATGTAAATTTTTTTGTAAATGAGACATGAATGTCACCTAGGCATTCAAGTTCACAGACTCACTGAAGTGAGTGAGTATGTTGAAGTGGAAGGGATCACTGAGTCCAACTCTTAGCCCTATGCAGGACCACCCCAAGGATCATAGCATGTACTGTAGAGGTTCTGGAGCTCTGGCAGGTGTGGTGCCATGACCACTGCCCTGGGGAGCCTGTTCCAGTGGCCAACCACCCTCTGGATGAAGAAACTTTTTCTAATATTCAAGTTAAACCTCCCCTAACACAACTTCAGGCCATTCCCTCAGGTCTTGTCACTGGTCACTAGAGAGAAGAGATCAGTGCCTGCTCCTTCTCTTCCTGTCACAGGAAAGCTGTAGAGTGCAATGGGGTCTCATCTCAATCTCCTCCAGGCTGAACAGACCAAGGAACCTCAACCTCTCCACATACGTCTTCCCCTCAAGGCCCTTCACCACCTTGCTTGCCCTCTTTTTGATGCTCTCTAATAATTTATTATCTTTTATTGTGGCACCCAAAACCGCCCCCAGGACTTGAGGTGAGGCTGCCCCAGCTCAAAGCAGAGCAGGACAATCCCCTCCCCTGCCCAGCTGGTGATGCTATGCCTGATGCACCCCAGGACAGGTTTGGCCCTCCTGGCTGCCAGGGCACTGCTGGATCATGCTCAGCTTTCCATCGACCAGGACCCACAGGTCCCTTTCCATAGCACTGCTTTCCAGCATCTCATTCCCCAGCCTGAACCTACATCCAGGATTACTACAGCCCAAGAGTATGGTTGGTGATTGCCCAGCCCTCTGAGTTGTCTAGGTCTCTCCTCATCCTTGTGCTCAGAAATCAATACTAGAGCATGTTAAGGAAGGAATTTGGCAAAAGGGGGGTTACCTAACTGGGCAGACACCCAAGTTTATGGCAGCAAGGCTGTAGGTAACCAGGATATTTCATAGATGGCCCTGGAATTCAACAGGTAGTTACTTTAATCTGAACTTTAGTAGGTACCAGTTATAACATATTATATCAGCTGTGATTATTCTCCATATTTGAACTGATAGTACATGATGAGAAACTTTGGTATTTTTAAAGGAAAGTAAGTTTATATGTGGTGATTATAAAAAAAAACCCAAACTCTTTAAAGTTTTCCTTTTTAGGAAGGTCTGCCTATCTCTTTTTCCCACTGACCAAAGGGAGAAGTATCTCATTGCAGGACACTTAAGCTCCCTGGATAGACTGGGAAGACATGTGAATTAAAGAGAATTTCATAATCAAGTTGCTTGTGGACAACTAGAGTTTAGGGATTCTCATGCTCAAGCCCACAGCAGGATACTGGCAAGGACAGGGAGCTCAGAAGTCTCCCAGTTTAGACATATATATCTTAATGGTTACATAGCTAAAAGCTGCAATAACCCATAAAAACATTGCCTGCTCTACCACAGTCATAATTTCCACAAATGATAAAACGGTGCTTTTGTAATTTTCCCTGAAAGGTGAAAACAGTAAGCATACTTTCTGTGGTAGAAGATAAAAACACTCCACTTCCCTTTTCTTATTTTCCATTTCATTTTCTCATCAAACTTTTAAATCAACACCATCATTCTTACAAGAAAAATGCATTTTATAGCTAAAACAGCAAGGTCCTCATAATTCACTTGTAGTCTTTTCTCTGAAATTTATTGGGTTTTCTATCACAAATAGAGATAAGAATCACATTCCGCTTCTTGCTCTTTCAATGATACATAACGGGATCTATGCTGGTAAGTGCAAGGATTGTGTAGCTTGAAAGAGGAACTAGAATGCATTAAAAATGTTTCCATTTGACTTCTATAAACTGTGTGAGCTTTTTCTTCAGGCAAGCTATCCTTCAGTCAGTTGTTTTCAGTGGTCACGCTAGTGCTATTTATGTTTATTTAAGAAGTATTCATAGTCTTGGCATAAATTATTTTCCTGGAATTTACCTACTCCCATATTCTGCTTCTTGAGAAATAGTTCTCACCTGCCTGGCCTTTTGACAAAATCTTGTGTGGAGTCTGGACAGTAAATAATTTTCATAGTCTCTAGTTTCAGTTCATTTCAGTTTATATTGATTTGGATTCCATGGACTTTGGCAGGCTTGAAAAAAAAAAAAGGCCAAAGAAAATGCAATGCATTTTAGCATTAAATAGAGATGACTTTCAATCAAATTACCAGGCCCAACTGCATTGTACAAATTTAGATCTGATTTTTGTCTGTGTTGTAGGAGGAGTAACCCCCCAGATTCAAATGTGAGTGCTCAGATTAAGAAGTATAGCATAGGAATTATCCTTTTCCTTGTTTGTTTATCTTCTTCAGCAAGAGTTGCACTGTATATTTGGTATGTCAGATCTGGTGTGAAGTGCAAATAGAAAAACTTATCATTCTTCAGAAAATCATGCTTCAAGAGATGACAACATTCCAATTATTTGCCAAAGAACTGGCCACAAACCCAGTGTGTTGCCATTTTATTGCTCATACCTATGAGATAATAGTGGGTTTTATCAAAACCCCCAAAAACCCGCTCTGTGTAAGCTGTTGCAAAGTGCAAAACAAATGAAGGATCAGCTCAATCAAGTTCTAGAAATTTAAATCCATTTTGGATTCAATCACCTTGAACATCAGAGACCTAAATTAAAGAAGATTTGGACAGTTGTTTTCCTGGAAGCATCACAAGGACCAGAGCTGAAGGTGCATGTTATTTCTTCAATACCTTTTCTCATATACATGAGAGTAATTTCCTGCATAATGATTTTGTGAGTCATATTTAAATGTGGTACTTCATGGATTTCACCTTAATCACCATACAGGATTCACACATATTTTACATACATCCATAGAGAGACAGGGTTTTGCACATACAAGTATACACAGATTGCTGATGAGTGACATTTGCTCTCTGCCCTATACTTCGTGTCTTAATCAGAAACAAGCAGCATATGTTCAGATTCACATATTGTAGTGTTTTGCTGCTGATCTTATCGGTCCTTATCTCCCAGAGGAATGAGACAAAACCAGGCAAAGTGTTTATATCTATTTCTTCCTATTAGTTGGAACCACCCACCAGTAAAGGCTAATACATTTCAGATGATGTCTGCAGTGCTTCATTATGCTTTCAAGACCAGTGAAGTTCTTATATGAAAGGAGATATCAAAGGTGGGTGGACAAATTAATGTAATAAAAGGGTAATTATAATTTATTGTATTGATATGATATATTCCCTCAAAAGAAAGAACCTTTATTATTATAAGGAATTTGAACAAAAAATGAAACACTTATAGATCATGATGTATCAAAACAGCTCTACAACTATATTGCATCTTAATGTTTTTAGCATGTTTCATGTTACCTATAGAACTGATTCATGACAGTGTACATGATGAAGATCTGAGCTGAATATCAGTCTATTAATTTTTCTTCTTTGATTCTATCTTCATCTGACAGATTCAAACACAGTTTAAGCCTAACTGCTGTTCAAATGCCAGCTTTCTCCACAGTAGTTTTGTGCTGTATAACTCTGCTGGTCTTGGACTAACTCAGTAGTTCATAAACAGATTACATGACATAAGAAAAAGATAAAATCCTCAGTGTAAATTATATTAGATTAATTCAATATAAGTACCATGCTCTCATCCAGAAATGTATGCAGAAATACATGGAGAAAGGAAACACTTCCTTATTATTCTTTAAAAAAAAATAAAATATGCATTTTCAGATGAGCATGCTCATGACATCTCAGTTTCATTTTTCTCAGTGGTATTATGACTAAATTTGTCCACTTTGCATAGCAGTCAGATAAACCTACTTTAGAAAATTTGACTTTGCTTATGATGCTGGAATGGGAATCTCACATGCTGGACCTTGTTGAAATGCACCTCTATGTCTGGTTAGACTTTGAAACGGTTAATGTTATCAACCTCATAGAAAGTTATTCTTATTGCTATTATTATACACAATATAAAATTTAATATCAAGCTTCCTTGATATTCATCAGATGAATTATTTAATTAAAAGCTGAGATTAGCATATGTCTGTTAACTGGATTTTAACAAACTCTATCACATTCTTGGATTTGGTTAAAACAAAAACCGTAGCATTTTTTCTCAATATATTCAGACAAAACTTAAAATGGAAAATTAAATTATCAACACTAAGAAAATAAACTTCCCAAGGCAGAGCGATATGAAGGCAGAACCACTTAAAATAAGAAACAAATGTTTCCAGTAAAATAAATGTTGTGGGTGTTTTTTTGTTGTTGTTGTGTTTTTTTGTTTTTTGTTTTTTTTTAAATAGGCAATCTTAATTATTTTTTTAGGATGAGAATTTACATCAGTATTTGAGTCAATAACTCTAACCTTAATAAAAGCTGCATGTTACAAAGAATTCCCACCAGAAAGCAGTGATACTTTGGTATCTGGAACACACAAACAACATACACAGGTCAGATTTGGCTGAGAACAGAAACCATTTAACCCCCAGAGGCAACATTTTTATTTTGAACATGATTAAACTGTTAAGATTTAGTTAATAAATCCATACTAAAAATGTCTGCCTTAAGTAAGATGTGTCTGTATCAGAAGTTTAAAATGTCTCATGGTTTCTAGCACAGCTTTGGGAACTGGCAACACTTATATTTTCCGATGTATAACACATAACATCATGCCATTCCTTCCTTTGACTAACTAGGCAGGACTCCAGCTGGTCAAATAGGCATAGTTCCTCTCAACAGCCTATCCCTCAGAGGAAATGCTCCTTCTTTTTGAAGTGCATCTTACAAAGATATTTTGAAGAATATCTCAGTGAGAAATGTCCTACCATTGTTACCTTGAAAGGATACTTTCCTTGAATTTGGAGAGAAAAGAAAGAAAAGGAAAACATTGCTACAACTGCATTTTAACTATGTAAAGCTTTTGATTTAGTTGCAAAAGAAAAAAATGAGAACTAAATAGCTATATGTATGTGTGGTCAGTGGATATTAAGTTTGAAATTCTTTTTTCTTAAAGTTCTTTCTAAAAGTTACGTCATTCCCATTGGACTGAAACCCTGCCCTCAGCCCAGGGCTGAAGGCTTTCACCACCCTCTGAAGGAAGATCAGCCTTGAGCCAACACCCAGCTGTGATGTTTCTGAGGTGGGAGATATATTGATTTCCAGCTATGATTGAAACAGAAAGAAGGGAATGAAGTAGCTTAAACAGGTGCATCTAGTGCTGCTTAAGCTGGCAGGTACAGTAAAGCACTTGTACAAGGCCTGAGCTCTGCACCAGCAGCCAGACACTTTGTAGGATAAGCTAGAGTATCTCAAATGCAACAAACAGGCTATTCTCTGAAGAATATTGAAAAGCTATTCTTCCCTGCTTATCCTTGCCCTTCTGCCTTGCTGAAGAGTAAATACATTGTGATCTCTTTCCTCCAAAAGAGGAATCTCCTACTTGTTTTAGCAGCATACATGAAGTCACAGTAAACTGAACCATGCCACTATTCAGAAAAACTCAAGAAAATTACAAGCCTAGTCATGTCAATGTTTGGGTGATTTTATATGTATTTACATATTTCTGAATAAATGAGCTCAACAAGTTTTCTCACATATATATCACACCAGTTTAAAGCAAGACATTAGTTTTCTTCTCATCCATACTAACACACAAAAATGAAAGTACTAAATATTTACTGCATCCTGATTCCTGGGATGAAATAAATGCTACCTCACTGCTATCTAATAAATGAAAATATATTTCATTGAAATATATTGCAATTAAAAATATGCAAGCATACATAGTAGAGTGCTGTATTATGCTGTCCTCCCACACTATCCCTAAAGACTAAGCAAAAAGAAAAGAGACTGAAGTATAGAGATTATATTCCTGCAAATCAGCAAGCAAGACAGATTCTCTCAGACAAAACTCATTTGTTCAAGATTTTCTTCTAAAAGAGGGAGTACCACCCACCTTCTTTGCATCTTATACTACCCAATAAATCAAATTTTGTTACCAGTAAGCCTTTTTGACATTTATATCACAAAAAAACCCCAAAACAAAACAAACAAACAAACAAAGAAACCCCAACAAAACAAAACAAAAAAAAAAATCCATGCTAACAACACTGAATTGTGGTCATTCTTTTTCATGGGGTGTCTTCTATTTTTTTTCCACCAGAATATATTATTTTGCTCTGATGACAAATATATGGAGTCCATTCCCATAAACATCTATGTACAGCACACAGTTAAACCCACAGGCCATTATTCTCTGTGGGATAAAAAATATGCTTCATAGAGGTGAGGTAGGATTGAAGAGAAGAGTGTTCCACTTTCTCAGGGAACAAGTCAGATGCAGAAGTTCACTGATAATAATTTCAGTGGTTCTTGACAAATTCAAGAGCATAAGTTCACCTGCATCCTGTCCATGTGTGTGTAACTCACTAATGAACATGTATTACAGATCTCCATCTGTGCCTACTCTCCACAGGACAGGATTGTACTAATCCATACCAGAAAGCTTGATTACAAGCTTCAGCAGGTTTTGCTCCGAGTGCTGGAGCTCTTCTTCCAGTGCCCTGTATGACAGCCGAGAGAGATAGCAGCTGTCACCATCGGAGCATGGTACAGCAGATCTCCCTTCTGATGAAAGCCCAGAGACACTGGTTTATGAGGTGTCCTGTGCCCCCCTGCACAAATCTTCACAGAACAACTTGAAGAAAATCCATCTGCATATTCTACATTCAGTCCTTTTGGGGCCACATGAGGGTCCACCATTCTCTTTCAGTGTCACCCTTTGACCATCACACTGACATTGTATGTCTGCTTACAGGTTTGTGCTTTTGTTTTCTCAGATCTTAAATCCCTTTAAAGCATTCTCTCAGAGTTCAGGGGGCTATAGAGGAGGCACTGAAATAGTTATCCACTATTTTCTTTTGCTGGAAGATCTCCAGTGAACTGTCTTTATACTTTCCAGCCATACCCTTTCCTATGATTTAATCTTTGGTATATGTTCATCGAAATTTTTATATTTATAAGTCAATTTAAAATGTTCAAATAGATTCATTTCCTATACAGTTCGGGCCTTATCAGCTTGACTTCTACAGGCAAGTTGTCAGCAACTGTTCCTAAACTGTAGGAAGCTACTGCGTTGCCCAAGCTTGGGCAATATTAAACTCTTTGTCAAGACTTACATTTTTTTCCATTCAAATTCCCACATCTCAATACTAGACAGTAATTGAGGTCCTAAAGCAAGTCCAGAGTAGGGCAACAAAGCTGGTGAAGCATCTGGAACACAAGGAGTGGCTGAGGGAGCTGAGGGTGTTCAGTCTGGAGAAAAGGAGGCTGAGAGAGATCTCTTTTGTTCTCCAAAACTGTGACAAAGGAGGTTGTAGTAAGGTGTTATTTGGATTCTTTCCCAGGCAGAAAGTGACAGGATGAGAGGAAATGCCTCAAGTTGCTCCAGGGGAGGTTCAGATTAGATTATTTCATTAAAAGTTTTGCCAAGCATCAGGACAGGCTGCCCTGGAAGTGTTCAAAAAACATAGATAATGGGACTTGAGGACATAATTTAATGGTAAACATGGTGGTGGTACTATATTGATGGCTGGACTTGATGATCTTAAAGGTCTTTTTTTACCCTTAAAGATAATTTCCAATCTATCTGCTCTTGCTTTTACCAGTTTTTATGGACTTAAGGCAACTAAGGCATCAGAGAATTGATGCTGTTCCTCAGCATCTGGAACTGGTTGAAGTGTTGGTCATGAAATTTTTTGTGGAGACAACCTCCTGCTTCCAAACATGAGAACAAAATGTAGTATCCTGTTACTGAGTAGTAACTGTGTGCAATTCAAATTATGCATGGCAAGTACAGGGGCAGGGAATCACCTAAGATAGCCCCTCCTCATGAGATTTCTTGTTCAAATTGCAGATTCATTAAGTCTGGCTGCATTTGAGTGATTTGCTTATGAGAGTTTATACATCGAAACTTTTGAAATTCTTTTCATATGCAAGTTAGAAAAGATAATTCCATATAATATAGTATTTTCCCTCTTAAAAATATAATTTTCTTTTTGCAAAATGTACCAGAATAGTCATTCTCATATTTATTGTGCCTAATTGCACTAGAGTGAGCATATTATTCTGAAGTGCTAAGCTAAAGGTTACCAAGGAAGAAAAATGTATTTTTTTCAGTCTTGACAGTGCCTGGATAATTGCTATAGTACTACCATGTGGATCCACAATAAATTAGAAAGAAAAAAAATGTAGGTGGTTTTTTTGGTCTTGTTTTTCTGTTAAAGATAAGAGAAATTGGCATTAAATTACCAATATGATGCCATGGTTACTTGTAGTTATTCAAATTGTTCTAATGAACAAACATGTTGATTTTGCCTTAACCTGTTCCTACTCAACTAGCACTATAACTACAGATTTTACAGGGAGGTGGGAGTTGGAGTTTTGGTGTGGGTTTTTTCCTAGATTTAGTTCTTATATTTAGCTAATTTTCGTGTCTCATAGACCGTGTCAGCATTACAGAGATTGCAAGAATTGTTTACCAACCATGAAAATGGTTGAAAATGCATTGACACAGGGGAAAAACCATATTTAAAAGTCATTATAGAGGCTATAAGGTAAGGTCAATGTAATTTATTTCAATTTTCAGAATGTCTTCTGCAAAATTCTTTTGAACAAAAAGCTCTTCTGTGTAATTCCAATACATAAAAGTTATAAATGGAGAATCAAGTTCACAGGCTAAGAACATATTATTAATTTCCAGCATGGAAAATGGTCGACAGTGGGAAATCTCATGCTTCTGTATTAAGCACAAAGTATTTGCTATACTGAGCAAGCATCAGGGAAAGATGGTGACTAATAGAACATATACATATAATAGAACATATCTCAAAAGATTTCAAGACCTAAGAGAAACTGCATGGTTTCTGAACATTTTGGCTATGGTCCAGTAAAGCTCTTAGCACTTGCTTAATTCTAAGTCCCTCAGAGGTCTCACTGCAAAAATTCTGGCTATGCAGCATTCTGTTTTGTGCTTGTTAGATGTTGTCAAAAGTCAAGATCCCTTTTTCATAAAAGCCTGCTAGTAATTTTCTTTCTGTTAACATGTTTATTCAGATAATGATTTTTATTTTTTTGAAGTCCCCTCTTTAAAAACGTAAATGACCTAATCTCCTCCTCAAAAATTCCTAACATCAAATTTTACATAAATTAATTCTTCCAAACTCCCTAATTTGGGAAGAAAAACTCCTGATATCATTATCAGCAAGAGCTACAGTTTGAAACTGTCTACCAACTTAAATGATCGTAGGAGAAGCATATGTGGTTCAAATATAAATGTTCATCTGGAGGGCTCTGCAGCAAACTTGGCCTGTCACAGAACTAATCCTGATCCCATTTACAGCAGCATAATTCCACTGACATCAATACAAATAGCACCACTGACATTACCAAGGAGGCTGTTGCTGCAAACAGTAAAAAGACAAAGAGCACAAAAAAGAGGTTAAAAGTAAATGAGGTGTCCACTATTGATTCATGAATAATGTTTCTTCCAAAAGATAATTTTTTTGTTTACGACCCATGATTACATATTAAGATAGGGATTTGGTGGAAAAGTCTCATCATCTCAAGTACTTCTCAGTCCATGTGGTAATACCTACACATTCTAAATGGCATGATAGGATTTTTTTATTATATATTGCCACAAATACTTGGTTTGTCCCCATGAATTGAAACAAATTTGACTTGGAAATATCACAGTCACTTGTTTTTTTTATTATTTTCTACTTTTAGTACATTTGTCTACAGGGAAGGGAAGCAAGGGCAAACACATGCAACTTAATGTTCTACCCAAACCTGAAAAAGAATTTTTTTACTCTCCCAGTTCTGAATGAGAGAGCCACAGATGGGCAAGAATAGTTCTCAGGAGCATCTGCCCTGAACATTTCTGGACATGTTGCATAGGGACAGCAGAGGATGCTGTCTGCCCCTTGAAACGTCCACTGCAGTGGCTGATGTTTGCCCACTCATTGCCATGGAGTCCTTTGGGCAGGTCAAACAAGACTCTATATTTGCATGACCAAATTTAATCTGTAGCTGATGTGGTGATGTTATACTCTCGGTTTTCTAACAGGGAGAAGTGCTGTGTGTGTATTTGCAGGTACAGATTTTTTAACAGAATTCATCTCATTATATTTCAGTGCTATGACAGTATGCAAAATAAATAAATATTGAAGTCAGAAAACTCAGAAGACCGGGTTCTGTGCATGTAGGAAAGAGAACTGTAAAAAATCTCTTACTCTCCAGGAGATACAGATCTTCTATGAAGTTTCTCTTACGTTAGCCTGAGGGGCTAATTTTTTTATTTACTCCATTTTGGAAGGAATTTACTTGGAATTATCGTGTCACATTAGTGGATGGAAAACTTTATGCATACTCATTTTCCAATAAAATTATTTTTAGAGCTCACAGAGCACCTCAGTCTATTTTCAGAGCATCTCAGTGCAAAATGCCATAAATTTTCACATATTTCTCTACTGTGAAATGAGATCTGAGGTAACTTTAATTTTTTGTTGCCACAGATTCATTTCTTGCATGAGATCCTTTGAATGCTGCAGCTTTCTCATAACACTAGGAACTTTACATTTTAGTCAAGGCTCATTATTTTATACAAGGAGTCAGGTACATTGCCATGTAGTACATATTATATGTCTACTGATAAGGAGCTATGAATTACAGTTCTTTAGATCTCTCTCTGCCCTGGCTTTCTGCCTCAGCATTTGTAGCATAGGATTACACTGTACATTAAGGTCATTTTGCTACCTGCAGCAACTTACTTAACAAAACGCTTTTGTATTTGTGTGTTTTTCTACTGTTTGTTAACTAGTAGTTTTTCAGTCCATTATCAGCTCTAAGGTTATATAAGTGATTTTGAAGATACAAAAAACCCCCTTATTTAGCACCAATTAAGTGGGTGTAAGGAAAAAGGACAACTAGAGATATGAAACAAAACTTCAATGTGGTTGTTTCTTACAAACACTTTTTCACTTGCCTTCACATACCTGAAGCATGATTGTGATCCAATTATGATATTGGTTATAGGATAGAAATACCTAAAGATCCAGGCTGGAGAAATTCCTCTTATCCACATAACTGCTTTCAGAAGAGTAAATACTATGAAACAGACTGTTCCCGAGACCTTCATATGTCCACTTATGCAAATCTGTTACAATATTTCACTGGATACAGCTGCATTTGCCTATACAAAGCAGATACACAATTTTCAATGGAAAAAAAAAATCAGTGGATGGAATTCAGTGAAGGCCATGACTTCTAATAATGTCTAACATTTTCTGAAACATGGCCTTCAATTGAGCTAACAGAATAAATTCTTAGTTTCAGATCTGAACTAAACTGATCAGAAGTTTTCTTATCTATATACAATTAATTTAGAAGTTCTTTAAAATTTTTAAGATTTGGGCAGACAGTGTGGAAATGCTGAAATTTTACTGGATAAAGTTTCTGTAGAGGTTAAATAGCTATTAATTGTTGTTTGTTTGGGTTATTTTTTTCTTAACTGTCATTAGAAAAATCAGTTTGCTTTTTCTCTTCTATTTCTTGTTGAACTGTTTTTAAAAACAACTGCAAAACAAATTCAGAGTTTACTTTTTTTCTATTTCTTATTGAAATGTTTTTAAACAAAACAAATATTTTTGCAAAAATTTTTTGCAACAAAAATTCTCAGTTTCAGATTTTAAAAAATATATTTTTGCTGCTTTCAGCTAAAATTAGAAGTTTTTTTGTAAAAGGTCTTACATGTTTATGTTTAAATACTTAGCATGGACAGAAAATATCTCATTTTTTTATAACAGAGAATTATGGAAAGACTAAGTACATAAAAATATTTGAAAAGTTGTTTCAGTCTTTTCTCTGTTAAAAACAGTGATTAGAAAAAGAATGCTTGTGCATCAACCACCTAATATTAAGAAAATAAATTCAATTTTCTTTGTGCTCTAACTAGCTGCTCCCAACAATATTGCTCCAATATTTTTGTGCAATTGAATTATTAAAGTTTTAATTAACATATATGAAAATCAGTATGCAGAAAAAAAGGATATTTTCAGAAAGTAAAGTGCTTTAAATCCATTAATTAACACTGATTGAAAAAGTACATAGTTTTTACAAACATCCTTTTCTTTGTTGGAAAAAGCCAATAGCATATTAAGGACATAAATCTCTGCACCACTACAATGTGCACCTTTAATAGAAAATATTAAAATAAAATAGTAATATCAGTGAAAGTACATCCTTGCTACATTATATATAATTACTATTTTTTTTTCATGTTTGTTTTTCTGGTACCTGAAAGAAATCAATAATTTCCAATAGATTTTGAAATAAGTTTATCCATCGCTCATTTTTAATTTGCTGTCTGGTACAATGTTATCTCAAAGCATACGTTTGTAAATAAATATCTTCCTTGTAAAGACAGCAGCTAGAGCAGCTAAAAGCCTTGACTTTTAGTGTAATGGATTTACCCCAAAACTGTGGAGTTCAAAGAAATTGGATTTTAATTCTAACAAATGTAGAACCTTAAGAAGCAAAATATACCTTTCCATTCTAGTGCAAACCTGTCAGTTACTCAGCAGGACTGCAAGGGATAAGCAAAGCAAGACATGAGGATCACGATCTGACAGTGGCCTATTCCTTCCCACGGACTGTGCCCTGGAGAACAGGAACACAATGAAAATCTGTTGAATTCTGAGAGAAAGTGCTCTATCATCTGGATTCAAAATCAAATCAAACCAAAATAATTTCACTCTCTCAAAAACATATCTACCTCGAGGATCACCCAAGTCAGGGTAGTGTTTGTAGCCCCTGCAAACATGTCTGAGCTGTTGATTTCACGAGTCATGTCAAGTGCTTATGCTTGCTGAGACATTCAGCTGATGTTGCTCCCTAGACTACTATGGATGCTCAAGCATTTTTGAAAGTACCTCAGGTTTGTCTTCAAACCATAACCAGATATTTCAGCTGCAGCAGAGGCAGAAAGGCAGCTAAAGAATGAAACATCTGTGAAAATTAAGTGTGGAGGCAGCTGTTTCTAATCAATCTCAGGGTATTTCTACACTGTCAGACTGTAGCATGATGGAGAGATATTGAAAACAACAAAGGTTGTGGAATGAGAACAGCAACAGCATGAGCGAGTATCTACATAGATGCAAGCTGCCTAGTAATGTAGCATTTAATTCATGCTTTTAATATAATCTTAACTGTATTTTTCTGTGGTAGATAAGTCAGGAAAAAATACTCTTATGAAGAGAATCTTAATAGCTACAATAAGTCCATGACTGAGGAGAAAAAACTCTTGGGAAAAGAAGAATCTGAATGTGGGAAAATTTGGGGCAAACAGAGCTGGGCCATAGTGTCATAAAAAAAGCTCTGGGTTCTTTAAATGAAAGAGCACTAAAAATGTTTTGCAAAATAGAAACCACGGGGAAGTGACATGAAAAATAAATGGATAGGAAGCAGAAAATGGAATATCTTTTCATCAACTACAATAGTGGGGTTTTTTTTTCCTTCCTCCCCCTTGTTATTTCTGAGATGGTTGGGGTCACTTTGGTTCACAGAGCAGTAACTTGATGACACTAATAATGTAGTGATATCTTGCTGTGGAGTCTGTATCTGTCTCCCTCTAGCAAAACTTTCTATTGGAAGGCTGCCCTTTTGGCATTTCATACACTTTTTGCTACTGTTAGTTTCACAGTTCAAAATATTTCTCACAGGAAGTTCATTAATTCAAAAGATTTTTTTTTTACACATTGTAGTCTGAGGGTGTATTATTTCTGAAGTACTCTTCCTCTGAAGTTCTGGAAGTTCAACCATATTACCAGAGAATTCAGGACTTTTTTGGAGCCCTGTTAGTGTGGGCAGCCCAGAACATGTTTGTAATAGTTTCTGAGCTGCTAATAAATATTACCAATTTGCAGTGTCCAGAATCAGTGCATTCTGGGCAGAGTAAAAGAATACAGAATTTTCCAAGCAATGCCATCACACATGCAGCAAATCCTTTCATACAAGAAAACAGCTTGATGGCTGGTGTATCAAAAACTTTATATTTGCAACTTTGAATGAAATTACTACATGATTTTTTTTTTTCAAAACATGCAGCAATTTCTCTATTTTGTCCTGCAAGTATTCATGAACTCCAAAGAAGCCCTAACCCCTTGCTGAACTTGGTGAGAAGAAAACACGTAATTCCTTTGACCAGATAGCTCTATAGAAGCCAAGTGATTTAAAAGTGCCAGGAGGAAGTTCTAAATGTTTACAAGTCAGAAGATAGTTCTAAAAGACTTTCATGCTTTATGTCCAAACACATTTGCCAAGATCAATTGAAGTGTTAATTCCGTCCTCTAAGCCACAGTCTTACTCAAATGAATGGCATCCTACTATTCTTGTACTCAGTTAAAAAAATACAGAAAGAAAGTATTTTTCTGAAAACTGGGTTAAATTTGGGATTTTTTTTTGTGGGTTTTGTACCATGTGTAGATAGAGGTTGGTAAGAATATGACAGAAATAGCAATCTGAACATTTCTTTGATTTGCTCTTGCTTCCTTCAACCTGTTATCTAAAATACTGACACATGCTGGGACGGTTAGCAAATACTTTTTCTGAATGAATAAGTTATGCTATGGTCTAGCAATCCTTAAATGTTGCATTTTCAGGGAATTGATGCACCTTAGCTATTATTTTATAATCTCCAGTCAAGTTGAACTTAATTACCTGGCCAGTTATTCCTATGCCCCAGAGGGGAAAAAATATCAACCTAGAGAGTGTTTATAGAAAAGGTTTTAATGTAGCAAGACATTGCATATTTTACGTTACTTTGTTTTCATGCAGATGCTACTGTAATTCATATCTTTTATTACCTGATGAAATGGAATATGGTACATGGGTCGGGCCTCCCTCATTTTCCCAAGGAGAACTTGAAAGCTGCCCAAATGATGAGCAGCACAACTACAGCTCTTACATAATGCTGGCCCTTTGTCTTTTTAGACACAGCTCCTTCTTTCACTTGAGTCTCTCTGATACTACTGGCAAGCCCTCAAGACAAGAACTGCCATGAGATCATGATCTCCCATCTATAAGCCATAGGGAGAGACAAGAATTGCCTTGCCATTATGCTACAGCTGGCTGCTCTGCACACATGAATTCTTCTGTTACCATCAGACCACTTGGAAAACTATCCAAGTGTGGCTGTTCTTGCTCATCTAACCAATTCCTGCCCCTCCTCTCTTGCCACAATGAAAACAGGCTGCTTCAGACAGCAGGAATATTTCTGAGCTACCAGTGCTAGAACAACCTTCCCTCCAAAAGTCCATGACTCAACACAATCCAGAAGGAAAACTCTGTAAAACTTACATGAGCTTTCCATTTTGTCTCTACTGAATGCAAATCATTCCTCATACTGTTCTCTTCCTCTAACATTGAGCGTACACTCCTGATCTTGGCTGCAGTTTCAGCAAACTATGAGAGAAGCAAGATAATTCCTGCAAGCTGGATGAGACACTGCTCATATTTGTTCCTCCACAGAAGGAACACAAGTCAGAGTGTAACCTGTTTTCCCAGTTATGCACAATTTTAGGACAGACATGAGCAACCTTATGGACAATCCCCCAGTATCTTCTTACTTACAAGAATGCCTTGTTTCCCTCATGCTGCTATTACATTCTTGATCTCTGCTGTGAACATGTCCACTCATAGGCACTGCAATTTTCATTAAAACTTTTAGCAATGATCATAGAGAAAATTTCTAGAGATACTCTGAAATAATGTCAACAAGTATGAGGACTCAGGACAGGGTGACTCAGAATCTTGAGACTGGAAAAGGAGATTGAAAGGGGAAAGAATCCCAGGCCCAGTATTCCTTGAGGATTGTTTACTAGACTGCTGGAAATACATGCTAAATGAATTTGAAAATTAAGCTGAACAGTTGGAGAGGCTTCCTCTACTGGAAATTGGATCAGAAGTAGAACTACAGAGCAGTAAAAATGCAACCATACTTCTTCCTGTATCTTGGATTGCACAATAGATGGTTTTATCCACATTATCTGATACTTGATTGACTAAAATGTGTAACCATTTTAGGAAAGTTTAAGTGATAAAGTTTGCCATCCAAAATCTCAAACTGATCAACTGGACATTATTTATTAAAAGAGTTGGTAAAGCAGTGTAAACACTTAAAGTAATGTTAGTCAGTGATGAACAAAACTATCTATAGGGATAATGTTTATCAGCCAAATGCAATTTGATTCTGACATGTAGTCAGTTATAATGTCAATTTTAACTGTATCAAAATGTCAAGCATAAATAAGGAAAACCCAAGCAGAAGAGTTATCATTCTTGAAAACTGCACGGCATTTTAAATTTCAGCAGCATTAAAGTACAGAACAATTGCTCAGTCACAAAATGTGCTGGTTTTTTAACATTCTTAATGTTTTTTTAATTGTGGAGATGTTTATCTGTCTTGCTGAAACATACAATAAAAAGTATTCTTCCAGTTAGTTGCTAAGTTAAGTGCCATATTTTGGAAGCACAGTCTGAAAGTGAACTTGCTAGACATAATCACCATCTGAATTTTTCCTTTACCTAAACAGAAAAAAATCCTTTCCATATTGCAATTTAAATCATTAATCTTATGTAGCAGCAATGGATCCTTCTTCCACTTTTTAGGTTTCTCCTCTGCAAGCTATCATAATACTCAAAACAGGACTTACTGAAAGAAAATACTAATAACTTCAAATGAAACTATAAGTTATGAAAGAGATGTGAAGGTAACCTACTCCACATTTGCAAGCACTTTGACACAAAGTAAACAAACACAACACCTGGTGGATAATTCCAAGTCAAACCCAAAGCTACAGACTAAGCTGAAGAGAGCTTTTGCCAAGTCTGTGCTCTGCTTTGCAGAACTCTGCTGCTTCCCACAGCCAATTCACAAAAATAGGTGAGAAAAAAAATGAGATTATTGTCTGTGTGAACTATTACTACGTCAGTAATGAAGTGTGTCCTTGGCTTGTTGTAACATGTCAGCCAAAAGTTGCAGAGAAGGTGTAAGAAACAAACAACTTTCCCGGTATTACCAAAAATGTTTTGCTTCTAAGGAGCATGTGATCATCATAGCCCATTATAAGATTTTCTGATGATCACTAGGACTTTAAACATTTAAAAAGAAGACAGGTAGCTAAATTGAGACATGCACTGAAGTTCAATATCTTAGTCAAGAACCGTGGTCTAAAAATTCTGTTTTTACATGCCTTTCTTTTCACAGTTTTAAAGCTCCCAAGCAGTCCAGACTTTTCAGAGTCAAGAAGCTCAATATTTATCTTGTACCTGAATTGCTCTGGTTCTGATCCTGATCCCTCATCCAGCTGTTTCTTTTGAGAGGATCATTACAATAGGTGAGGTGTTTAAACTACTTTTTTTCTCCTTTCAGCCTAAGCCAACAGCTTTTACATGCCATTAGATTCAGTACTTATACAGGTGTGGAAGTTCTAGGTCATGGATCCTTTTGTGATCTTAAAGGATTAAATATCTGTTCAACACTTCCCTGAGGAAAACAATACTCATCACTAAATGATCCATTCTAAATATGCAGTTCTCATGTGTGGATTTCTTTAAAGTTTTGGTTCAGTGTGGAAAGGAATTCAAAGCTGAAAGGAAAGGCTGAGAATACTCCTTTACATAGACTTTGCCTTAGAACATGTGACTGGAATGGAAGAAAGGAATTTTCATGATGCACTAGTTATGGAGTGCCCTCCATTTGGGGATTTTTCTCAACCTACTAGGTTACCTGTAAGGAGGAGTCCTGCTACCTCTTGTGTTGTTTCTGTTGCAGTGAATTTGTAAAAGTTTTTATCAGAATGTGAGATCTCCAGCATGAAAGTATTTTGAATTCACATTTTTCTATAGATGTGTGTTAAGCAATACATTCAAGGACGTTGCAGAGGTTAGTCCTAGTCCTTCAAGGAGAAGGGGAAATAAATTGCAATGAAAGTCAGTCAGAGCCATCTGCTCTGGAAAGTATGCAAAAATGATTGTGCCATCCCAAAGATAGTAACTTATATATTTCAGTCTTGTTGCTTTGCAGCAATGTCAATTTTGTAACAGCAACGGAACACAAAGTAATTCACACATAGTTTTTCAGCTGTGATGGGATGGAAGGTGTGTGAAATTGGGAGGGAGGAACCAGTAGAGATAGGAAAGTTGATCAGAATCAGTTTTGGGGTCAGTAAATCCCTTACTCATCTACATGGTTCCTCTGTTGTCAAGTTGGGCCCTTTTTGGGGGACACCTTCCTTGGTTCTATCATACCAGACAATATAAGTAGATACAGAGTTAAAGAACAAAATTATTTCCTTTCAATCCTGACAAAATAATCTAAATCAAACAGAGAAGGGAAAATTAGGCACACCCAGCTCCTCAGCACTTCTGTACTGCTTTACAGCAGTTGACCTTCTGCCTCCTTGGTATTTAAGATATTTTTTCTCAACATTAACTCTCCACATGTACAGCAAAAAAACCTTACACTAGATTCTGTTATTTCCCTGAGGTCCAGATAGACTTTCAGTATATCTTTCTATGTTGTGCTATTCTAAAGTAATATATCTTTATGGTGTACAGTAGTTTCTTTGTCCAGGCTCCTATGCAGTAACTAAGATGTGGAATAGTGAGTATTCCAATGCTCTCAGTGATCTACACTTCTTGACAGAACAACTTATTTCCACCACTGCACAAGAACCCTACTCCTAAAATATCTTTGAAGCCAGGAAAAGAAAATCAACAGATTAGCATCTATTAGGACTGGTAAAGTAGATAATAAACACATAAAGAGACAAAGCATTTCTCTCCACAGTCTTCTAAAAGGGAATAAAGACTAGAAGTATGAATAGACATAAAAGAAATAGAAAGAAATAGAAATAGAAATAGAAATAGAAATAGAAATAGAAATAGAAATAGAAATAGAAATAGAAATA
>VZUI01039028.1:0-15540 GCA_013401135.1 Cettia cetti
CCACAGGTCCCTGCAGAGAGAAGGGAGGGTACAAGGGCCCTCTCATGTCCCAGTACACACTGGGGTCCCAATTTGGGCTCTGCCTTTCAGGCCTGGAACTGGTGGTGACACTTGTATCCTGTCCTCATCCAGCGGCATGAGGAGATAACCATCTCTGGATAACTCCCCCGATCCCCTGGGAGCCCTGGGAATTTCCCTGGAATAATCAATAAACCCCTTCAGCAAACCAGATCTGCGTATCCATGTGGGCTTGTTCTCATGTCCAAGTGTGTTTTCCATATTCCTTGACCCTCTCTCAACTGCAGGAGTCTCCGTTTCCTCTGCCATCATGAACAGACCGACTCTGGGGGCTCCCAGGGGTCTCTCTCCCTTCCCCCCTGCCTGGAGCCCTGGGCAGGGCAGGTTGGGACACCCTGGAATGTCCCCTCACAGCTGGGAGGGATGAGGGGCACCCAGAGCAGCCTCTGGAGCCCCCAGGGTTTGGGGCACAGAGGGAAGCAGGTTCTGCCCAGGGATCTGGGAGCCCCATCCCCAGGGAGCACAGGTTGGGGTCGTGGCAGGAGGGGATCATGGACAGGAGCCTGGAGCCCTGGCTCCTCTGGTCTGTCTGGGAGCCACAGTGCTCCCCTGCCCAAGGATCAGCACCCCAGGACTCATGCCTGTTGGGAATGAGGGGCTTAAGGTCACCTAAAGGATCCTCAGAATGATGCCATCATGACATCATCACCTTTATCATCTTCATCACCCACACCATCATCTTCACCAGCAACCCAATCAAGACCAACAAATACCATCACCATTACACACCACCATCAACACCATTACTACCACACCACCCACATCTTCATCTTCATCACTAAAAGCATCATCACCACAGTCAACTTCAATACAACCAACACCATCACCTTGACACTGACAACACCATCATCATCAGCAGCACCATCACTGTAACCATCATCATTACTATCATCCACACCTAAATCTTCATCATCAACACCACAGTGAACTCCATCAACAACCCAACACCATCAACACCATCACCAACTTCAGCAACAGCATCACAGTTTCATCGCTTAACCATCATCACCACCACCATCTTCAGCACCCAACTCCCATCATCATCACCATGTTACCATCACTACAACCACCACCATCATCACTATTACCACCATCCCTTCCATGATTGCCCGATGTCCCCTCAATGTGTCTGCAAATGTGTCCCCCTATGTCCTTCCCCACAGTGTTGCAACCCCCCTCCCCTACATTCCATCCCCAGTCCATGTTCTGTGTGCCCCACCCCCATGTGACCCCACCCTCATGGTGACCCCCAGATGTCCCTAATGTCTGCCCAGCCTCTTGGAGAACCAATCCCTAACCCGCATGTCTCCAGCCATCATGTTCCCTGTGTCCACACCCCATGTCCCCCTGTGTCCTCATGGTGTCCCTCATCGCCCTGTCCTCCCCAAGGTGACCCCTTAATGCCCCCAGTTTCCTTCCCAACTTGTTGTAGAACCAGATGCTGTCCTGGGTAAACATCTGGCTGATGAGCTCCATCCATCCTCTGTTCCCACCATGTCCCCCCATGTCCCTCTCCATGATGACCTCCCAATCTCTCCCGCCATGGTGATCCCCCAATGTCCCTATGCTCCTCACAGCCTGTCAGAGAACCAATCGCTGCCCTGGATTCCACCCTGGGAGAACATCTGGCTGATGGGCTCCATCTGCCTCACCATGACCCTGCTCTTTGTCATCCTTGCCATCGACCCTCTGCCTGTCAGAGGGGAGCATGGGGACACAGGAGGGACATTAGGGTGATGCACACAACAACTCAGACTCCGAGTTCAGAAGGCTGAGAAAATGACTCCGTTTATTGTTGGGATGTGTGTCCCTTTTATACTATTTTACAGAGACCAATTCGATTGGTGAAACAAGGACAAACCTCTTCAATCATTTTGGTCAAACCTAGAGGGACATCAAGAAACAGCCCCTCCTAGAAAAAGGAATGAAAACATATCTCTTTTACAGAAAGCTGCCCAGGAAAAGAATTTCAAAAAACCAAAACATCCCAGGCATGAAACCAGGGCTACATTGGGGCTTGATGGCCACCATGATGATGGCCATGGGACTAGTGGCAATGGGGCTGGTGGTCATCAGCATGGTGGTCATGGGGAGATTGATGGCTGTGGGCAGGCTGGTGGCCATCAATGTTATGGTCATAGGGTTTGGTGGCCACCAAGATGGTGGCCATGGAGAGATGCTTGATGGCCTTTAGGGTGGTGATCATGGGGCTGGTGACATTCAAGATGTGGGTCTGGTAGCCATGGCGAGTTGGTGGCTATAGGACTGGGGTGGTAGCCATGGAGGGCTTGGCTGCCGTCAGAGTTGGTAGCTGTGGAGTTGGTGGCCATAAGGCTGGTGGCCACGGGGTCTGGTTGCCACCAGAAGGGGAGAGTGGTTTGGTGGCGATGGGAGTGCTGAACATGGATCTGGTGGACATGAGTGGGGGAGTCTGTGGCCATGGTTGTTGAAGTGCTGGCCATCAAGAATGTGACCCTCAGGTTAGTGGTGATTTGGTTTTGTGGCCATGAGAGTTGGGTTGGTGGCCAAGTGCAGTTTGATGTGCCCCAGGGGTTCCACTCTTAGTCCCCCAGTGCTCCCAAATGACGCTCAAGCTGATGCTGTTGCTGACGTGTTGGCTGACGGTGCTCAAGATCTCGTTCACCATCGTCCCCCTGGGCAAGTCACGTTCATTGCCAGGAACTCCCTGGAGGCGGAGGGGGAGCAGGACATGTCCCCATATCCCCACAGCCCAGTGTCCCAGCATCCCAAATCCCTCCATTCCCACGGCCTCGTGTCCCACCTGGACCCTGCCCTCTGCTCATGGGTCACCTCCAGGTGGACCATGGTCACCTCCAGGTCCTCCCTGTCCCTTCTCTCTCCCTTCCTGTGTCCCTTTGACCATCTCCAGGTGGTCTTGACCATCTCCCTGACCCCTTCTCATGTCCCACCACGTCTTGTTCACCTTGAACATCTCCATATCCCCCCTCATGTCCTGCCCATGTCCCCACCACCCTCTCCACAGTACACTGCACATCTTCATGTCCCCAATTCCATCTTCCTGTCTCCTCCACCTCCTCCCTGTCCCCCTCCACATGTGCCACCACCATGTCCTGGTCACCTCCACGATCTCCAGGTGTCCTTGACTGTCATTGCCCTCCCTGCTCCCCCCATCATCCTCTGGTCACCTCAACCATCTGATCCCTCTTCCTACCACCATCCCCATGTCCCCACCACCATCTCCAGATGACATTGACCATCTCTGTGTCACCTCCACAATCTGCTGTCACCTTGAATATCTCCTCCTGACTACCATCCCCATCCCTATGACCCTACCACCATGTACATGTCCTCTCCATGTCCCCAGCTCCATGTCTGGGTCCCATCTTATCCCTGTCCCCAGTGTCATCTCCATGTCCCCTCTGTTGTCCCCTCCACCATGGCCTGGTCACCTCGATCTCCTCCCTGTGTCCCCCCTCCCGGGTCCCTCTGGTTCCCTCTGCCCCTGATCTCCATCTTCTCCTCTCAGCCCAACCTTGGCCCCGGCCCCGCCCACAGGAACTGTGGCACTGTCACCACCCCCCCACCCACCCCCACCCCGCCTTGTTTGCCCTATCACATCCCAATGTCCCGTATCACAGGTACGGCAGGAACACCTCTGCCACTGTCACCTCCTGTCATCCCACTGTGTCGGTCACCCTCCCGATGCCACTGTAACCCCCCACCACGTGACATTGATGGAATGGGGCAGGGTCTGAATTGGTGAGGGGAAAATTGGAGGAATCACTTGATGTCATCTGGTGTCACCCAAAATGCCCCCTGTCCATGGGGCGCCACCCAAATGTCCCCCAATGTTCCCTGCCAGACTCATTTATTGTAAAAAGGGGAAATTCCCCTCCCCCACCCCAAATCTGGAGGGCTTTTGGGGGGGGAGGGGAAAATCCTTGGTACAGCCAATCACAGCCCGGGGTGGGGCGCTGGGGCGAGGCGGCCGCGCCCCCAGTAAGAACCCCACCCTGACTCCCACTTCGCGCTTCAGTCGCCTCCGACTCTCGACAGGTCAGTGTAGTGCCCCTCCCCCACTTGGGGGTCTCGGGAAGGGGAGCGGGGAGGGATGGGTGATGTGGCCAAGCCGGACAGGACTTTGGACTCCCCTGAGCTGGGGGGAAGGGGTGGTGGGGGGAGGGGGACCCACATTTGATCTCCTTCCTCGATTCCCAAATCCACCCCAGGACCCCAATAACTCCCAAAATCCCCCCTGCACCCAAAATTCTTCTCCAAAATCCCCTTAGGACCCCAATATCCCCTCTAGAACTCTCCTAGGACCCCCAACACCCTCCAGAACCCGCCCAAAATCCCCTTCCTAGGACCCAATAATCTCCCAAACGGCCCAAATAATCCCTTCCCAGGACCCCAATATCTCCTCAAGGACCCTCCCGAGACCCTCAAAACCCCTGAAGATGCCCCCCAAAATCCTACTATGGAGCCACCAAGCCCCCTCCCAAAATTCTCCCAAGGATCTCAATATCCCCCAAACCCTCTCAAGACCACCCCAAACTTCCCATTCAGCATCTCAATTAGCCCCAAATCCCCTCCAGACCCAAATATCTCCCTGAAAAATCCTCCCTGGATCCCAGTATCCCCCTCAAGGACCTGCCTGGAACTCTCAACCCCCCTAGCATCCCCTCAAAATTCCCACAAGGACCCCCGTATCCACCAAACTCCGCAAAGACCAACCCAAATTTCCCGTTCAGCATCTCAATGCTGAACGCATTGAGAACCCCTAAACCATCTCTAGACCCAAATACCTCCCTGAAAATCCCACCGCGGACCCCAACATCCTCTTAGGAACCCTCCTAGCACCCCAATAAGCCCGCTAAGACCCCTCCCCGTGACCCAAATGCCCGTGTAACGTCCCTGTCGCTGTGCCCAGGCGCTCCGGACGATGGCCCGCTCGGCGCCCCTCGGCCGGGACTGGGCCCCCGCGCCGCCCCCGCACCGCCTGCGCTCCCTGGCGCGTTCGTGGCTGGACGAGGACGCGCCCTGGCCGGACGCGGCGGTGGCGGCCGCGGGGGACGCCGCGGCCCGCGCGGAGCTGCTCAGCAAAGGCGGGGGCGGCTCGGGGGGCGTCCTGGCAGGGGCCCCCTTCGCCGAGGCCGTTTTCGGGGTGTCGGGGTGCCGGGTCACCTGGAGGATGCCCGAGGGGGCGCCGCTGCCGCCAGGACGGGCGGTGGTGGCCGAGGTGGAGGGTCCGGCCGCGGGGATGCTGGGCGGGGAGAGGGTGGCCCTCAATATTTTGGGGCGCTGCAGTGGGGTGGCCTCGATGGCCGCGAGGGCCGTGGGGGTGGCCCGGGCGCAGGGCTGGGCGGGGGTGGTGGGCGGCACCCGAAAAACCACGCCCGGCTTCCGCTTGGCGGAGAAATACGCGCTGGGAGTGGGGGGCGCCGACCCCCACCGGGGAGGTTTGGGGGGACTCCTCCTGCTCAAGGACAATCACCGAGCGCTGGCGGCGGCAGCGGGGGGACTCGAGCAGGTGTGGACGCCGAACTTGGGGGACAGTGGCGAGGGTCCTTGAATTGGGGGGCTCCCTGGGGGGGGGCAATCCACAATTTGGGCGGTAATGGCGGCAAACCCCGGGATTGTGGGTGCTAGGCGGGGAAGCTCGGAGACTGAGGGGCCAGGACCCCAGTTTGGAGGGGAGATTGGTGGGGGAGCCTTGAATTGGTGGGCTCTGGGTAGTAGGCGTGACAGCCCCAATTTTGGGGGTGTTGCATGGGGGGAACATGAGGTTTGGAGGAAATGGGGGGTTTGGTGGAGAGGGCTCGATTTTGGGGGCAGGGATGGCTTGGGGTACCCCGGATTTCAAGGGTGGTGGGGAAGCATCAATATTTGAAGGGGGCACCAATTTTGGGACAGACTCTTGGACTGGGGTTTTCTGGGTGTGGGCTGACTTGGGAGGACCCCTGGATTGGGTAGGTGCGTGGGAGGGTTGCAGTATGGGAGGGAAGTTGGGGAAGAACCCCTGAATGGGGGGGTGTCATGTGTTGTGTAACTCTAAATTTGGATTTTTCTAGGTGGGGCAACCCAAATTTTGGGGTCGGGGGACACCCTTGATTTGGGGGGACTGGGGAGAGGACCCCAGTTTGTGGGGATCCATGTGGGGGAGGCAATGGGGGGACCCCAATTTAGTATCAACCACCATTTTACCCTGTACCATATTGGGTCTGAGGGACTGGGCATCACTCTGAGGTTCCCGCTGACCCCCCCCCTTCCCCAGATGATTTTGGGGGTGCGCCGGGCCGGGGGCTTCACCCGCCGGATGGGGGTCGAGTGCTCGAGTGCAGATGAGGCACTGGCAGCTGCAGGGGCAGGGGCTGACATCATCCTGCTGGACAATCTGGCCCCACAGGTGAGCCCCAAAATCGGAGGGAGGCCAATAATGGTGGGACCCCAAGTGCAGGCTGGACCCCAAAAATAGGGGGTTGGATTCTAAAAAAGGGATGAACTCCAAAAATGGGGCACAGATCTCTCAAAAAGTGGGGTGGTAACACCATGGATTTGACTTCTGCCGCCACCAGGTGAGCTCCCAAAATCTGGCAAGGGTCCTCCAAGAATGGTAGGACCTTCCAGGTGTGAGGCTGGACCCCAAAAATGGGGGTCTGGACCCTTTATAATGGGAGGCAGACCAGAGAAATGGGTTGAAGACCCCAAAAAGTGGGAGATGACCACACAGATTCAGGCTGTGCTCCCCCAGGCTGAGCCCACCAAAACAAAGGGGCAAAAATGGGGGACACCCAGGAGTGAGGCTGCACCAGGAAAATGGGAATCTGCTGTAAATGTGGGGCAGTCCCAAAGATACAAGGGGGAATCCCAATTTTGGGAGGCCAGAAGGTTGGTAATCCTAATGTGGGGGGAGGTTGGGTGGAGGGACCCTTGACTTGGGGAGTTTAGGTGGGGGAACCACAATGTGGGGCTCGGTGGGTAAGCAAATGGCTGGATTGGAAGAGTAGGGTGGAGGGCCACAATTTTGGGGGGTTCTGGGTGGGTGGACCCCAATTTGGGATATCAATGGCTTGGAGAGTCCAAATTTAGGGTTTTTCTAGGGGTCAGTGTTGGGTGGGGCCCCCAATTGGGCAGATGTTGGGTGGGAAACCCTTATTTTTATTTGGTTTCTGATTTCAGGGGGATAATCCTTGATTTGGAGAGTTTGGGGGTGGACACCCCAATTTTGGAGCTCTGTGGGTAGAATAATCCCTGCATTGGTGATTTCTTGTGGGAGGTGGGACCAAATTGGGCAGATTTAGGCAGTGAAACCACCAATTTTGGGCAGAATTCTGCACTATGTAGCATCCATTGTACATCCATATGGCCAGTGTACCCCCAAATTTTGGGGAGGGAGTGCTCCCTGCTAACAGGCTGTCCCCCGCCAGGAGCTGCATGCGGCAGCGGCACAGGTCAAGGCCGCACACCCTGGGGTGACGGTGGAGGCCAGCGGGGGGATCGTTTTGGGGACCCTTTCCCAGTTTTTGGGGCCCCACATCGACGTGGTGTCCATGGGGTGTCTGACCCACAGTGCCCCCGCCCTGGACTTCGCACTGCGAGTGCTGGAACCCTAAAACCCACCCTAGGACCCCAAAATCCAACCTGGGACTCCAAAAACCTACTCTGGAACCCCAAGCCCCAACCTGTGATGCCCAAATCCATCCTGGGGCAAGCAAAACTCACCGTGAAACTCAAAACTCCACCCTGGGAATCCTCAAAGCGCAAAGCTCTCCTGCTGAGGGGGACTGTGAACTCTGGCACTGAGTCCTCCCAGTCACCAGGGGGCGCCAATGCCTGAGGCCTCCCCACATCCTGAGACCCACAAAATCCATCTTGGACCCCAAAATGTATCTTGAACTCCCTAATTCCACTCTGAAATGCCACAAATCCCCTCTGAGGCCCTCTAAAACTCACCTTGGGACCCCCAAATTCCCCCTGAGACCCCAGAAAGCCCACCCTGAGGATCCCAAATCTCTGTCCTGGGGTCCTCCCAGTCACCTCCCCCCTCTAAGGTGGATCCAGAACTCTGCCCTGAGGTCTCCCCATCCCCCTTTTCTCTTTGTATCCCCAAATAAACCCTTATTTTACCTCCCCTACATGTCCCCCCAGTTCTTTCACGGTGTCACCCTCAAAAATCCACCATTGAGTGCAAAACCGGCCATTTTATAACCAACAAAAGGTGGGGGGGGGGGGGGGGGGGGGGGGGGGGGGGGCAGGGTGTGATCACTGACCCACTAACCCCCTACTCCAAACCAGTGTCAGTTCTACTGGTCAAGACCGGGATCGGCCTTTTGCTAAAACCCCACATCTCCCTGAGAAACAGGAATGAAAAATAGAAATCCTTTGGCTTTGTGAGGGAATTGGCAACTGAGGAATAAACCCATAGTTGGGACAAGAGTTTAAAGGGCCCAGACCCACTTTAGGGGTCCCAGATCTCAGTTTGAGGGTCCCACACCCAGTTGGAAGGCCCAAACTCTGGGGGTGGGGGGGGGGGGTGTGAACCCAGTTTCCCAGTTTGAGGGTTCCAGACCCCAGTTTGAGAGGCCCAGGTCCCAGTTTAGAGAGCTGAGACCCCAGTGTGAGGATCCTAGATCCTGCTGGAGAGCTGCAGACCCCAGTTGGGGGGTACCAGATCTCAGCTTGAGAATTCCAGACCCATTTTAAAGAACCAACAGTGTGAAAGTCCATGACCCCAGTTTTGAAGTCCCAGATCCCAGTTTGAGGGTCCCTGACCCACCACCAGCACACCCAGCATCACCACAATACTGGGAATTGGGATCAGATGAGAAATCCTGCTGTAAATCACAAAATCAGGATCTAAGATCTAATTCCTGGCCTGATCCCACCCAGCCCCATAACACCTGTGTGTGCCCACCTGCCTGCAGGTACCTTTGAGATTGCTCCAGGTGCAACTGGTGTTTTCTGAAGTAATCCACATTTTTACACCTAAATCTCCTCTGGGGCCTTTCTTTTGGGTGATTTTCACGATTAAACAGGGACATTACTCTCTGCAGCTCTCTAGCATGTGGGAATTCACCAGTCTGAATTGCCAGGCCTTTCAAATGAGCAGCATGAAATACTGAAATTGGGAAAATCTCAAATACCACTTCAGATTTTACACAGGTGAAGGGAAAGATCCATTTATCACATTGGATTTACCTCTCTGGTCTCACTGTGCTACGCAGCAATAGGAGTTATCTCCTCCAGAGTGAATTTCCAGGTGCTGGCTTCAAATTCCTTATGTTCATCTGTCAGTTCTGAGAGAAAGAAATAACAGGGAAAAAAGGGGAAAAGATCCCAAAGATCAAACTCTTTCCCTGTAAAGAACCCTCCTCAAGATCTGAGCAATGACTCAAACTTACACAATTATTCAAATTTATTCAGTAACTCTTAAAAATTGTGCAGTTTCAAAATTATTCAAATCCCACTGAAAATGGCTCAGTTGTGTCCAGATTTATTAAAAGGGTCAGTATTGAACTGGTATGGGACCAGTAAGAACCAGTACAGAACCAGTAAGAGATTGGTACTAGACCAGTATACAACCAGTATTGGACCAGTACAGGGAAGTATGGGACCAGTAGAGACCAAAACAAGCAAATACAGGACCTTTATAGGACTGGTACTAGAACACTGTGGGCCAGTGCAGACAAATACAGGCCAGTACAAACCAATTAACCAATACAGGACAGCACAAACCAGTATGAGACCAATACAGGCCAGTACACACCAGTGTGAGGGCTACTATGACCACTGTATGACCACTGTGAACCAGTATTGCACCAGTATGGGGCAAGCAGAGGCATACACGAGCCAGTGCTGGATAAGTACTGGACCAGTATGGAAACCAGTAAGGACCTGTATAGACTAGTACAGGCAAGCCAGTATGAGACCACTATGGGTGAGTGGCAATATGTGCAGTACAGGCCAGTATGGAAGCAGTATTGGACCAGTAATGGGCCATTACAGGACCAGTATGGAATCAGTATGAGACCAGTGTGGAACCATATGGAACCAGTATGGGCAATTGGGGACCCATAACAGGCTGGGACCAGTATGGGAACATTAAAGACCAGTACAGGCCAGTAAAGGAGCTGCATGGGACCGGTACAGGCCTTTCAGTCTCACTTCAATGCCTGTAAAATCCTGGAAAAGATTTTTTTGGAGCTGTTGCAAAAGCCCTGGAGGATGAGGCTGGCACCAGTCAGAGCCAGCATGTCTCCAGTTCCTCCTGAACACAGTGACCCCCTGGCTGTGCATGGGGTGCAGATGGGGAATCTGCATTCCAGAAAACCTTTCCAGACTTTCTGTCTCAGGATCCTTCAGGACAAACTGCCTAGCCCTAGCTGGATTAACACGCCTTGCAATGGGTGACAACGGTCTCGTGGGTTGGCCACAAGGGGTGACAGTTACTGAAGAGCATCAGGCTGGCACCAGACACTAGTGGGGTTCTGCAGAGCTTTCCCTGAGCAGCAGCAGAAACAACTGACCATAATCCCCACTCCTGCAAACTGTGGGGGAGGAGGGAGAGCCTGGGAGGGAGGCACAGGTGGGGGAGAGTGTGTTTTTAAGATTTGTTTTACTTTTCGTTATCCTGCTGTGATTTTGATTGTTAATAAATTCAAGTGATACTCCCAAGTTGAGTCTGTTTTTCTTGTGACAGTAATCGATGAGGGATCTCTCCTGGTCCTTAACTCATGAACCTTCACTATATTTTCTCTCCCCTGTCCAGTTGTGGAGGGCAGTGATTGAGCAGCTTTGGTGGGTGCCTGGTGTCCTGCTGAAGTCAACCCAGCACAACAACTGCACACACAAATTAATAATTTGTAAAACACAAATCTCTGCACATCCCAGCTTATCCAAGTGCTGGGTGCTCAGCTTTGCCTTCCAGACCCCTCCCAGAAGCTGTTTCCCTGTGCAAAGGGCATGGCTCAAACACCTCTGCCCTTGGTCTGGGCGTGTCCAGGCTTTGGGGGTCAGCTCTTGGGGCAGCACTTGTTTGAGCTGCAGAGACCAAGAATACCTCAGGACTGCCCAGGACACCCCAACAATCCTACCCTGTTCCTGACTGTTGTCCAAATACGCCTGGACTTCTGGCAGCCTTGGGGCCATGACCATTCCTTGGGGAGCCTACTTAGTGCCCAAGCACCCTGTGGGGCAATAATCTTTTCCTGATATCCAACCTAACCTCCCTGGCACAGTCCCAGCCGTTCCCTCAGGTACTGTCCCTGGTCCCAGAGAGCAGAGATCAGAGCTGCCCCTCAGGAGGAAGATGCCAGGGCACTTCTGACTCAGATCCAACAGGCCATTGACCAGGATGGCTCAGCTTTCCAGCCCTTCATTCCCCAGTCTGTCCATACATCCTGGATTGCCCCACCCCAGGAGCAGAATCCATCTCTTGTGTTTGTTGGGTTCCACATGGTTGGTGATTGTCCATTTCTTCCCTGAGTCCAGGTCTCTCCAAGGGCCTTCAGTCCTTCCAGGGAGTCATCAGCTCTTCCCATTTTTTTATTGGCTGTGAATTGCTCAGGATCCCTTCCAGTCCTGTGTACAAGTCTTTTATGGAGATGTTGAGGAGCACACGAACAAGAACGGAGCCCTGCAGAACCCTACTAGTGACCAGTGCCAGCCTGATGCCACTCCTGTCACTGTCACCTTTTGTGCCCAACCCATGAGCCTGCTGTCACCCATCACATGGCATGTTTATCCAGCTGGAGCTGGACAGTTTGTCCTGAAGGATCCTGGGAGAGACAATCTGGAACACTTTGCTGGAATCCCAAAAGATTACACCTACTGTCTTTCCTTGATGAACCAGGTGGGTCACCTTGTCTTAAAAGGAAATTGACCAGCTATTACTTAAATGAAAACCTAACTTTATTTACAAAACTATAGTTGGCTTGCCAGCCATAATCCTTAGGACAAGGTGATATCCAGGCTCAACAACGTCTGTATGACCCTTCAGGCATCAAGTGCTGACCAAGTCTGGGTCTGGGGTTGTATCCAGCCTCACCCAGAGCCTTCTATGAGAAGGACCTTAGGAAGCCAGGGAGTCCTTTCTGCACCTTGTGAATCAGCAGGAGGATGTCCCTGATCAGTCTTGCCTGAATGTCCCACTTTGAGCAAGCAGGCCCCCAGTTCAGCGGCATGAGTGCCACAGAGCACATAGGGACTCTCCTGAAGTTCGCTGCTCCCTTGGACTCCTCAGGATCAAGCTGGTCTGAGCTGCCAGGCAACGGATGAATTCACACCTATCTTTCTCCAAGGCCTGAAGTTCTGTGACCAAAACAGAGCTGCGTTCCTGTGTTTGCAGAGACCCCCTACGCTCCCAGCCCTTACTCTTCACTCACCACTGAAAACCAGAGCAGGCAACTCTTTGCTTTGGTCCTTGAGATGCCACGTGATGGTCCCTGGGCAGAGCTCTGTCAGCCTCTGCTGTTCCCCAGCACACTCCCAGCAACCAGGGACCACCAGTAGCCTGGATGTAGCACTAGGCAAAGGCTGGGGGGGATGGGGGCTGCCCAAATTGGGACTCACCAATGAACCTGATGGTCAAGCCTTGCACACATTCCTGAGGGTCCCTCAGGTACTGCAGGCTCTGATGAAGGTACTGCTCAGCCCTGCTGCTGGTTTTTTTCCATCTGGAGAGACCATGAAGGTGTGGGCATTGTCACATACCCGCCAGGTGGCTGGAGCAGCTCCTCCTGCCAGCATCTCCATTACCAAGAGCCCTTCTCCCTACCGCTGGGTGCAGGAAGGGGAGATGGGCCTGGAGAAGAGCCCTTGGGGCTCTGTTCTCGAGCCAGGAACAAGGATGCAGCTCCAGGCTGTGGGGTTCTTCCCCAGGCCCAACTGCAGAGCCCACAGCCCAGCACAGTCCCTGGGGTGCATCCTCACCAAGCAGTCAACCATCCTCCAGGTCTGCCATGTCTTCACCAAATGTGTCAGCTCCTTCCACTTGAGGAGCTCTGCGATAGCAAGGAGGGCATTCCTGGAGGCCTGTGGAACAGCAGAAGCTGGGAGATGGCTTCAGGCCATCTTTATGGGGTAACTCTGCCTGTAAGGACCTGGGACATGCCCTGCCAAAGCATCTGGGAATGGCCCCTAGGTACAGGGACTGAGGCTCAAATCCCTGCTCTCCAGCACCTTTGGGGACCCACCTATCCACACCTGGGTGATCCTGGGCTGGTGCTGGGCCCTGCTGGAGCAGGCAGGGTGGGAAATGGTCGTGCCAGCTTGTCTGGCCCTGCTGCACTGGTTCTGCCGGGACCCTTCCTAGGGGTCGTGCTGGAGGAGTGCTGCCCAATGCCTGGGAGCCCCAGGGGGTTTCAGCCACCCCTCTCTGTCAGTGCTCAGCCTTGACATCAGTACCTGGCCCACTTTCGGAACCTCATCATTCATGCAAAGGATGAGCGGGGCCAGGACACTGTGCTGGTAGTTCTTCATCCACCTCTTCTCCTTCCCCACCACTATCATCACCAGGCCTCAGAAGGAGCATATGCAGCGCTCCCGCACCCAGCTTTCCTTCTGGAAGGAACAAGGAAAGGTGAGCTTCAAAAGCAGCAGCTCCCTGCCCATAGCAAGGAGGGGTGTGACAGTAGCTGAGGTGGGGGGCGATGCTTGAGGGTACCAGATTCCAGAGTGGGGAGAAGCAGGCCCAGAATCCATCCCAGGAGAGCCCAGGAGAGCTGAGCCTGCTCCAAGTGCTGCTGTCACAGTCCAGTGCCCCTCTCAGGGCGCAGGCTCCACATTGGCCTCACCTCATCAAAGTAAGGCCGGAGTGCTTCCACCAAGTCCATGGCAATGGAACTTGCCTCAGTCCTCTTCAAGTGCCTCATCACATTCTGCAGGACCATCAGGGCCTTCATTGCCAGAGACATGTAGTCATTCCACAACATGTTCACCAGGTCTGGCAGGAGGACCTTCATTTTTCTCACCTGCGTGAAAGATAGTTTCCATTTGGTGAGAAGGCCCATGCCTGGAACACTCTCCAAGCAGCCACCAGGCCCTGCCCATCAGGGAGGGTGCTCAGAGCAGTGACCCCATGCCCTAACTCCCAGCCCAGGCCTAGCCCAGGGACTCAAATCCTGGCTTCCACTTGTCTGCCCCTGATACCACCCTGCTCACCCTGTCATCTCTCTCTGACAGTGTGATGAGGGCCCTGAGCACCAGGGAGAGCATCTCTGTATCTGTGTTGTCTGAATACATCAGAAACCTGCACATATTGTACAGTGAAGCAAATTCCTCCTCTTGCACACCTTCAGAGGCCAGCACCTGAAAGAAACACTGCAGTGAGCAACCTGTGCTCACTGGCAAAGCCAGCAGGGCTCCTCTGGCAAAGCTCCTGCTTTCCCGTTGCAGCTGAGGACAAGGGCACCAAGGCTTTTCCTGCTGACTCACAGTGACGCAAGGCAGGTGTTCTCATCAGAGGTCTGGAAAATGCCATTCTTATGGTCCTGGAGTTGGATGTGCAGCTCCTTCAAGGCCTTCTCTGTAGTCTGGGGCACCGAGAACATCACCTCCCACAAACTGAGGACGTTCATGCAAGGCAGAGCACTGTCAGCAGGGCCTGGGCCAGACCTGCAAGATGTGAGGTGCCTGGGGATCCTGCCCAGTCAGGCAGGATATGGATGAGGAGCAGCATGCTGGCTCTGGGCTGGCTCTGGCAGCTTTGGTTTTGCAGGCCTGGAAAGCGTGGTGGGATGAAGGGCCCCACTCCTTGGTGGGGTCCTGCAGTGTTCCTTGGGTTTGGCAGCCAGAGGGTCTCAGTGTCCCTCTCCCCACAGTACCTCTCTCCTTGTGGAGCCATCTGCAGCAGCGTGGTGGCCACCTGCCCAGGACTCTTGTCAGCCATCAGGAGAAGCAGGGAATGGAGGCTGTGCTGGACTTGGGTGTCCATGACCAACCCAGTGTGATAGATGTTGCTCATAATGTTTGGCACCTGGAGGGACACAGGTGAGGGTGGTGCTGCTGCTGGAGCCATGTCCTCAGCTGCCCTTCCCATCCTCTGCTGCCTCAGGGTGGCTTCAGGCGCCATCTGAGACATCTGGATTTGGGAGGGATGGAGGGAGGCAGGAAGCCAGCATGGCAGGGCAATCCAGACGCAGGCCACTTACATCCAGACCAGTCAGGGTCTCTCCCAGCTGCCTCCAAGATGCTGAGAGCCACCTGCTGATTGCAGGTAGAAGAGTAGTGGAACACTGTAATGGTTGAGAGGATGATGCCTGTCCTCTCAGAAGGTCCGAGTGTTGGGGGTTGAATTTGGTTTTTTTTTTTTGATTGTGGAATTTTTCCCCATTGGGTTGCCAAGGGAACTAATTGCTGGGTGCTTATGGGTGCTTGTCCAAGGCAGGAAAGGAAGGGGTGGGGGGCAGTTGCTCTTGGGACTCCTGGTTTCGGCCTGCTTCCTGCTGCTGCGGCTGCGGGGAGAATTCTCGGTTTGGCTCG